>OY987255.1:60790032-60900032 GCA_963920725.1 Rhamphomyia laevipes | reverse complement strand
CAACTCTCTCTAGCTGATTGTGGATTTGGTCTAATTGTGAATCAAATGCTGAAAATTGTTTATTTACCTGTTCCTGGGATTTTTTAATAACGTTGGCAGTTGATCCTAATATTGATGTTTGATTACGTATAAGGTTGACCAACTGATTTTCATTTGATTGTATTGTTTTAATTGTTCCCGCCATGTTGTCCGCGTAATCTTTGTCTAAGACACCAAACAATTTATTTGCTACCGTTCCAACGAAGTCAAATGCAGATCGTTTTATCCTATCGATGGTTTGCTCATTTTGATTAAGCAGAACCTTGTTATATATTTCCATTTCTGAGAGGCTGTGTCGAAACTGTATCACAATATTCTCACAGTAGCTTGCGTTACCAATTCGGGCACATAACTGCTCAAGTTTGGTCATTCCCTCCTTAAATCCTTGCAATTCATGCCAATAGTTTTCTAAGTCATAGTATACCACCAACTGCCACTCGTTGTTAATGATGTTGGTTAGGCCAAGACTTTCAAAATAAATACCAGGAAATGTATCGAATTTGACCACTTCTATTAGTGATTTTGTAGCTTCTATCGGAAGGATGAACGATGATACTAAAAGTAAATTAATAATGTTTAATAAACAGGTTTTGCTTGAAGCTGTTTTTGACCTTGTCTGTATTTCCTCTCGAAAATCTGACTCCTCCGGTGGTGAATGGTGAGTGGATTCTGAATCGCTGTCGTCGTTTTCAATTGGCAATGGACACAGCTTATGGATTGCTCTTTTAAATATTCCAGACGAAGTTTTAACATCTGCAACCCTTACTAGATTGTCTCTACCTGTATAAACGTTTGTTATCCTTCCAAGCCTCCATTGCGGTGGAGGCAACTTGTCTTCTTTTATTAATACCATCATACCGGGTTTTGCATTTTCATTTTTTGTGTTCCATTTGTACCTCTGTTGCAGTCCCGATAAATAGTCTTGGCCCCATCGATGCCAGAACTCGTTTTTGATTTGACTTACCAGATTCCACCTTTTCAGAACATGAAGTTTAAGTGTGCTGTAATCTGGATCAACTATGGTTGTGAGTTGATCTCCTATGAGGAAGTGGCCTGGTGTCAGGGCTGTTAAATCATTTGCATCCGAGGACATTGGTGAAATTGGTCGTGAATTGATAATTGCTTCTATTTCTTCAAGGTACTTAATTCTTCGTATGTTAGCGATGCTGCTCCAGCTGATTTGCGCAATAACTGTTTGGCCAATTTAACGGCAGACTCCCAGAGCCCTCCGAAATGAGGTGCTCTGGGTGGAATGAATTTGAAGTCTATTCCACGAGCAATGCATTCGGTATGGATTTTCTCTTTCGACATGTGCTTGTTGAATGTGTCGTATAATTCTTCCAGTTGATTTCGACATCCTACGAAATTAGTAGCATTATCGGAAATTATTGTTCGACAGTGTCCTCTTCGGCCCCAAAAGCGTCTTAGAGCTCCAATGAAACCATCGGTTGACAAGTCAGACACCACCTCCTAGTGGACTGCTTTTGTGGAGAAGCAACAGAAAATGGCGATGTATGATTTTTGAGGTTTCTTGCCACGAATTCTAAAATGAGTTCACACCGGACCAGCAAAATCTACACCAGTTATAATAAATGGTCGACCGGGCTCCAATCGTGATGCTGGAAGATTACCCATGAGTTGGCTCATTACCTTTGGATTTGATTTAACACATTGAACGCAGTGATGTATAATGCTATTCGCCAGAAATTTTCCTTTGACTGGCCAAAACCTTTGTCGAGTTATTGCAAGCAGCGTTTGAGCTCCCACATGATGGTATTGTGTGTGTAATTCTGTCATTATCATTTTTGTAAATGAATGACCACTTGGAAGCAACATTGGATGTTTCGCATCATACGGCATATTGGAAGCTTGGATTTGTCCACCGACTCTCAGAATCCATTTCTCGTCAAGAAAAGGGGTGAGCCGATTTTGTTTTCCAAGTTGACCTTTTAGTGCAAGGATATTTATTTCCTGTTGAAAATAAATTTCTTGCACTTTCTTGACTATCATCACTAGCGCTGATTGGACTTCTGTTACCAACAAAAATGATCCTCTGCTGTTCTCCTTCTTCAACTTGAGATTGGTGATGAATCGTAGCACATACGCAGTCGGTCTAACTAAAAATGAAAATTGATTATTATGGTTTATATTAAATATAAAACTTTCTGATGAGGTTGTTGCCAGTAATATAGATTTTTGCTTCTTGGATTCTAATGTAAATTCACCATTTGGCATAAATTCTGTCACCCACTCAGATATAAGTGTTCTTAAAAATTGAGGGCCGTTGAACCAAACTTCTGTATTCTTTAGATGTTCTGGAAGAATTCCTCGAGATATATAATCAGCAGGATTTTCTTTGGTGTTTACATGCATCCAATGTGACAGATCAGTGTTGCGTTGTATGTATGATATTCGATTGGCTACAAATATTTGAAACGACGATGACTCTGAGTGTAACCAGTTCAGTACTATTTGTGAATCTGTCCAAAAATACATATTGGAATCATTGATCGCTAATGTGGTCTTCAGATGTTTGCACAGTTGAGCTGATAATTTTGTCTTGTGTCATATCCAGTATTATATAACCATAAGGTATGATGTTACCTCATTATATACTCTTAGAAATTCTTTGGAATTTTCAGGATAAATTTGTCTTGCTAAAGGTACAATTTGTGATTTGTCTCGAGGATTTTTAAAAAGCACCAGATATTTACAATTGAGTGTATCTCGACTATGTTTTCCTTGATGAAAGACATTTTGGGTTATTAAAATAACCGATAAATTTCGATGATGTGATCCTTTAGTAAATAATTCACAAACTTTGGTATTGTAAGCATCTAACATTAAATCATCCAAAACAATTATTAGCGGTTCATTATTTTCATTACGGATATTTTCTGGAACTTCATTATGATATTTTAAATTTTTTATACTTTTAGGTATAGCACTGAATTCAGGGTTACACCATAATATTTTTTTTGGTACAGGCTTAATAAATGTTTCCATGTTTCTAATTAATTTACAAATAAATGTAGTTTTGCCACAACCCGACGGCCCTGCAGTCATCATTGTAAATGGGTGAGTAAAAACTATCATTTTTTATGTACTTTCTGAAGCTCCTGATAACAAAAATCTGCCTTCAACTTCTCGCCCCTTCAAGTCTATTAAAATAAATAGGGGATATGGTTCTCTATTTATAATTTTATAAACTTGAAAAATTTCCTTTGTCCATTTTTGTGTATAGCCATGTTCGAAAATTGCCTTTTTTCTTACAATACGCACATAATCTTCTTGGAATATATTTACATTAATTTGGGGATCTTTTTTATACAGATTTTTATAGATTTGATAAATTTGCTTTACATGACTACGATTAACATCTGCTGGTTTCATTTTTATTGTACTATGAATCGAATTGTTATAAGAGTTTACAAGATTTCGCAATATATCAATATATCTTTTAGTAGCACTTTCTGTAAAATATTTAAACATTTTTTCTTTTATTGTACGATTAAATCGTTCAACAACTGCAGCTTTTTGTGTAGATAAAGTGCTGGGAAAACGTTGTCGAATATTATTGTGTTTTAGGTAATTTTGAAAATTTGAATTTTTAAATTCTTTACCTTTATCTGATTGAACTGTTATCGGTTTTCTACTACTATCATGTAAAATTCTATGAAAAACCTTAGTTATTTCTTTTCCTGTTTTATTTTTTAGAGGATATACCCAACCATATTTTGAAAATACATCAATTACTGACAACAGGAATGTATAATTGTCATTAAATTTTTTATACATTTTCATATCACATAAATCAATTTCCCATAGCTGTTCGATATCTTGAACCACATAGTGATTTCTTTTGTATTTTTTCTTTACAGGATAATGTAAAGTATATACATCTTGTGATTTAAGCCAATCTTTGATTTTGCTATGACTCACTTTTTCATTTTTTAAAGCAGCATGAATTTTTGCAACAGATCCAAATATATTTGAACCTTTTTTATTATAATACACATTCTTAATTTTGGAATTAGTATTAACCATTGTAAATTGAGAAAATTAGTATATAAATACCTGCAGCATTAAAACAGTTCTATTTATATATAAAAGACATCTCTAAAATGACGTTATTAAGTAGTGAAGAAGAACGTCTCAAAACATTTGCGTTTTGGCCTAAGACTTTTATCAATAAAAAAGATTTAGCATCAAATGGATTTTATTATTCAAACTCTGGTGATATTGTACAATGTTATTATTGTAACGTTCAAATATGTAATTGGTTAAAAGACGATAAAATTGCAGATGAGCATAACAAATATTCTCCTGCATGTTCAATATTTACCAATGAACCCAAAACAAAAAAACTATGGATAGAAAACTGGAGTGTGGATGTTTGTGGTTTAAATGACAGAGGAACAAATAAGAAAATCTACAGTTTAGATATTACGCGTAATCATCTTAGATATGTATATACATTTATATCTTTATTTGCTTTGTTATGTAATATGACATCAATTTTATATTTTTTGTTTAAATAAAACTGATATTGTTTTTATTTGTGAAATCGAATATGAAAGTTTAATAATCTGAAATAACATTGAATTGAATCATTGTTAATGAACTTGAATAAACATCTTTACGTAACACATAAAAGCTTAAATATAAAATCAAAAACAAAAAATTATGCATTGAATTACTTCTTCCCCTGTTACTTGTATATTTTGTTTACATTATCATATTCGTATTTGTTTACAAAGGGGTGCTTTAATTTTATAAACTATTCGAATATGCGCGCAAAAGAAAAACAAAAAACACGTGCTTGGATTTGTTTACAGGGGAAGTGACTTATCACACGAAACATGTTAAAAGTTGTTTCATCTATCAAAGAACATCGAATTTACTTTACCGGGGACAACATTATTTTTTACATGTTTTGATATTATTTTACAGGTACAGACCAAACCCACAAAGATGATTAATCCTGGGGGAAGTAACTTATCTACAGAAACATGTTAAAAGTTTAAAACTAGTTTCTGTTTATGTACAGAACAAGAAAAAATACATTCCATAACATTTTATTTACATATTGTATTAGTCATATGCATCAAAACAACTTGAATTTTACTATCAAAGGTTTCATCTCCCAAAGAAAATCGAATTTACTCTACCGGGGGGACAACATTATATCGAATTTACTCTATCAGGGGGACAACATTATATCGAATTTACTCTACCGGGGACAACATTGTTTTTACATGTTTTGATATTATTTTACAGGTACAATCCAGCCCACAAATACGTTTAATCCTATCAAAACGCTTGAAAAACATACCATCCTTCTATCCCGGACTCTTTCTAACACATTACATATATTTATTTGTAGAACTAAAGGGGTCTACAGGTCATCTGTTAAGTGGATGCTCTCTATATTTTATACACTAAATTTGTACTAGGGAGGGCTTCTTACTACTCGTGTGAATATCATGTAGTACGTGAAATTCAGAATCACATAGTACCATTACATTCGAGAAATAATTGGTTGTACATGTTTACCACTAGTCAAGAAATTACTAGTTTTTGCAATCCAAATAATTATAAGCAAAAAATCAATGGAATAGGAATAATGAAATTTAATAAAAAATGTTCATTTATAGTAGGTAATATGGAGGGGCGAGTGGCGGCGACCTCCAAGGGTGCGTGACAAGTCCATCACGCCGGTTCGCTCTGGGCAATGCGTTTTTACGTAGCTAACAGCCGCCTTCCTATCCCCTCCCCCATGACCTCCTATCACTTTCCTTATCCTTCCACTTCCGCATTCCCATCCCAAACCTAACGTCAAGGTGGTGTGAGCACCGTGCCGATGTCTGAAAGGCTGGGGGTTAAACCAGTCGTTCACGAGCTCCCTCCGATGCCCAGGCAAGATCGGTTGTACTAAGTGCCTTATCTTGGTAAGACGGCTCTGGCAAGATGGACCCCATTTCCGGTCACACTCGTGGGAACAAGAATGAATGAAGCTACAACAAATACAACAACAACAACAAAACAACAAATCGGTTCATCTTCCGAAGATGAACTTCTAGCCTCTAGCCAAGAGACTATGATATCTGCCAGTACCAGTTTCGGTACTGAACCTAAAGCCGGTACCAGCCATAGTACCGCAAAGTTACCTGAACGCGGTGGAAGTACCAGTCATAGTACTCCTAAACGTCCAAGTAAACAGGGTACAAGCCGTGGTATCCTTAAAAAAACCAGTCAGGTCAGAAGTGCCGATGCCACATTCAAAAGGCTGTACTCGAAAGCCAAATTCATTTTAGGCAAGATCGCCAAGAATGAAGCTGAGGGTACAGTCAATGAAAAAGACGACGCTGACAAGATTAAATACATGGCAATCGTCCAGGAGTACGATAACCAATCTTCTCAAAAAAAGGTGGCGAAAAAAAGAGATAGGTCTCAGGACGAACCCTCCGAAAGTACGCAGAGTCGTGCAAAAGTCGCCAAAAATACCAGTGGTAATAATGACAAACAAGCCATTCACAAGAAGCTCAGTGATATAGTCAGAGATCACTTAAGACTAGCTGTAGTGAATGAGAAGGCGCATAATAGGCAAGTCACAGCCGATTTATGGGTCAAAATAGAAGTTAAGCTGTCGGAGATGGTAATGGATTGTGTCCTTGCAGGTAAGGGTGGAGCCCTTCCATGCTTTGATTCATCCGAGGTAGTCAGAGGCTACCGGGTGATCAAATGTGAGGATCAGTTCTCTATGGATTTTCTTAGCGAGTGTGTTACTAAGATTAGTGACACATGGGAGGACGCCAAGATTGGCTTAATCCCTGCTGGGGAAATTCCTAGAAGACCTAGAGCCCGCATTTGGTTACCGCGGATGGACATTGAAGGAGAGAAGCTCCTCAAATGCCTGCAAGCACATAACCCAACTGTCCCGATGGCTAACTGGGTAATTCTGAGGAAGGAAACGGACTCGACGGAACTCCAGAGGAGTAGTTCATCGTTCCTTCTCCTAATCAGCGAAGAAAGCATCAAGCCTCTGGAAAAGCTGGATTCCAAGCTTCGATTCGGCAAGCTAAGGTAAAGATCTTCCAGTCGGGAAGCCCTGAGCTTGACGAGCTAGACATAGCCAGTGACCTGCTAGAAGAGATGTCTCTAGCCAAAGAGACGGTGGCAGTGAAAAATGCGGATGAGGGTGGTACAGGTTAATCTTAAGCACTCGAAGTGCGCCTCGGATAACCTGCTGGTCTTCCTTAGCGAGGAAGACCTCGATATTGCCCTTATTCAAGAGCCCTGGGTGAATGCGTCCAAGATTAGGGGTATGAACCACAGGAATTACAACCTATTTTACAAGCCTGCAGATACAGTGGGAGGTAAGCCCAGAACTTGTATCCTGGTTAAAAAACACATTAATGCACACTTTTGTTCTAATTTCAGCTACGAGGATTTGACAGTTGTCAAACTGGAGCTAGATAGGGGCAAGGAAATATTCATTAGCTCAATGTATATGGCCCACGATGAACCAACTCCTCCGCCAAGATTTCAACAGCTGGTCCTAGACAAAGGCAATGAGCTGCTTGTAGGCTGTGATGCTAATGCCAGACACACCCTGTGGGGTAGTTCTGAAATAAATGAAAGAGGTGAGTCACTTTTTGATTTTATTCTTAATACTAACTTATCTATATGTAATAGAGGTAACACTCCTACCTTTACCTTTCCAAGTTCAGACAGTTTCGCTGGATGGCAAGATGTAATTGACATTACCTGCATTAGTAATGTTGACTCCTTAACGGTTGACAATTGGAGGGTGTCTGCTAAAAGATCTTTTTCGGATCACAGCTGGATACTCTTCGACGTTAATCTCAAAATTCCTACCCCCAAACCCTATAGAAATCCGAAGAATACGGACTGGGGTAAATTTAAAACTGTATTGAGGCAAAAGTTATTAGTCACAGGTAACGCCGAGGCCAGCATAGATACGGTTGATAACCTTGAAAAGGAGACGGACAGATTTGCCAAAGCCATGGAGGTTTCCTTCAAGGTATCGTGTCCCATAAAACGTAGCAAAAAATCATTTCCAGTTTGGTGGAATGAAGAACTTACCAATCTGAGGAGGATGACTAGAGAGGCATATAATGTTTGCTATAGGCAGAACACTTGGCAGCTCTACAAAGATCGCCTCAGAGTATATAAGAAAGCAATACGTACGGCCAAAAGTCTCACTTGGCGCGAGTATTGTGAGTCGGTTGAAAGTACTCGAGACTCGGCCAGACTTAGCAGAGTCCTATCCAAAGAACACTCTAATCCTTCCTTCCTAAGAACTACGGAGGGGGTTTGGACTGAGTCATCTTATGATACATTAAATCTCTTAGTGGGCACCCACTTTCCAGGCTGCTCAGAGGTTGACCAGCCATTTGCTCAGTCAGTAGAGCGTGCTGATCGTGAGCAAATAGCAGTATGGGTTGACAAAACAATCAGCCTTGATAAGGTCGCCTGGGCGATCGATAATTTTTCACCGTACAAATCTCCTGGTTTGGATGGTATTTTTCCTAAAATGTTACAAGAATCGAAGGAGCTAGTTGCTCCAGTTATGGTTAAACTTTTCAAAGGTAGTCTTTCACTAGGTTATATTCCACAGTCGTGGAGACGTGTGAAAGTTGTATTTATACCAAAAGCCGGTAAAAGAGGACATGAAGAGGCGAAAGATTTTAGGCCAATTAGCCTGTCTTCCTTTATGCTGAAAACCCTAGAACGAATTCTAGAGCTGGAATTACGAAAGACCCTGGAAAGAACTCCACTCTGTAAATCCCAACATGCGTACTGTAAAGGTAAATCCACAGAAACCACGCTGAGTGAAGTAGTGCGTGCTGTGGAGCAATCTATCCAATACAAACAATACACGTTAGCCTCCTTTCTGGACATAGAAGGAGCGTTTAATAACGTTCATGTTACGGCTATCCAGGAGTCCTTGGTTGAGCTAGGTGCTCCAAGGGCACTGAATCAGTGGATAACAAACATGCTAATGGCCAGAGAGATCCAAGCGGATCTTGGCAATTGTAGGATCACCAAGCGAGTAAGTAGGGGCACTCCACAAGGGGGTGTTCTATCTCCGCTGCTGTGGATATTGGTGATGAACAAAATATTAAAAATACTAAAAGTAGAGGGCGTTAATGCAACAGCATATGCTGATGACTTAGCGATATTAGTCTCTGGTAAGCATCTTCACATAATCAGTGAGATTATGGGCAGAGCTTTAAGAAGAGTTAGTGCGTGGGCCAAAGGGTGTGGCCTGAGGGCGAACCCGCAGAAAACTGAACTAATGTTATTTACGACCAAAACGAAAATACCAGCATTCACCTGTCCAAGTCTGGACGGAGTCTTGCTGAACCTTTCCTCTAATGTAAAATATCTGGGCGTAGTTCTCGACCCTAAATTAAATTGGAAGTCAAACGTAGAAGAAAGAGTCAAGAAGGCATGTGTAGCCTTATATGCTAGCAAAAAAATGCTCGGTAAAAAATGGGGGTTGAAGCCGCGCATGGCTTTATGGCTGTTTACGGCTATAGTACGACCAATTCTTACCTATGGTTCCATAGTATGGTGGCCAGCATTGGAGAAGGAGTACAATCGTACCAAGCTAGGCAGGGTTCAGAGGAGCGCGTGTATAGGTGTTTCGGGTGCGTTGAGATCGACGCCAAGAGATGCACTAGACGTAATCTTCTACCTTCTCCCCCCTGACCTTCATATAAAATATTTATCTGCGTGTAGTGCAGTCAGACTCAGAGAAAATGGGTCGTGGCTTAATAAACCCTACGGTCACAGCAGTATTCTTGGCCTTATTAATAATACCATGCTGCCAGCATCAACGGATTACATCACTCCCAAGTTAGACCTTGAGAAGACATTCAAGGTCCTGATACCAACCAGAAGGGATTGGAAGAATAATAATCCGCTGATCGGGTTTGATATGACAGTATTCACTGACGGTTCAAAGATGGACTGTGGCGTGGGCGCTGGAGTGTATTCGGAAACACTAAATATCAGAAAATCCTTTAGATTACCAAACAAATCCAGTGTATTCCAGGCGGAAATGCTAGCCATTTGGAAAGCATGCCAAATACTTGGAGAAGTAAACCCTCCCTGCAATAGTGTAGCAATAGTATCAGATAGCCAGGCGGCTATTCTGGCACTAAATTCCAAGCTAATATCCTCTAAACTAGTCAACATGTGCGTGGCAGAGCTGGCGCGTCTGGCTAGTAGATACAACGTCAAGCTACTCTGGGTTCCTGGTCATAGGAACATCCCAGGGAACGAAATGGCCGATGAATTAGCGAGAGAGGGCTCCAGCATGGAAGTTTCGTTAGCGGAACAGGTTGACCCTCCCATTAATACTATAAAAAGAGAATTATACCTACACTTCTTATCTCAAGCCAACTCTAGGTGGTCTAGTCTAACCACGTGCAAAACGACCAGGAAAACCTGGCCGTCTTACAACAAGAGTAAAACAGATAACATTCTAAAAATCCCCCGAAAGAACATAGCCAGAACGGTAGCTGTGTATACGGGTCACTGGCCCATTGGTGAACATGCGGCCAGACTTGGCATCCCGTTCAACCACATATGTCGCAGCTGCAAAGAACCAAGCGAAAAAGAGACGGTAACACACTTCATCTGCAAGTGCCCGGCACTGGCAAGAGCCAGGCTCTGTTTGCTTGGCAGCCCTTCCTTCAACGACCTCAACGATCTCGCCGCGAAATGGCCTACAGAAACTGTCAAATTTCTGAATGCCACGGGTTGGATCTAAAAACTACCTAATAATTACTGTGGTCACGAGAGTGAGTGGTAACAAAACGGCGCAAATGCGCTAATTGGAACTCCATGTCAGCGGATATGTAGTTCGCCACTTTTACCAACCAACCAACCAGGTAATATGGAAATGCCTTACTTCGATAAGCAAGATAAAACAGTGGCAGGCAGCACAAGGTATGTTTTTGGGCAACTGCCCGAGGTAGAACATAATTTTACGGATGCAATGTTAGAGCTTGATATAAGTCAAGAGCAAGTTTCAAATAAAATTTAATCTTGGGGACCGGAAGAATTAAAGAAAGAGTTCCGTAAAAGAAGTAAAGCGATATCTAAAATAGTAAAAAATTGCTATAAAAGAAAAAAATATGAGGAAGGACCAGTAACCTATGGTAAACCAATAGAAAATTTTAGGGAAGGTTATAAAAAGTAAAAACCGGGAAATAAAATTCACAAAAGTAATATAATGGAGGTACCACCGGTAACCCCACCACTAAATAATTATATAAAAAAAAATATAGAAAAACGTAAGATGGGAAAAGAAAATCTAAATCTCGATTTATCTTTAAGCCCACAGACGTTATCTTTTAGGAGTTAAGTTACGATTTTTTTATTATTTTTAAAAAATATATTTTTTTTTGTGTGGTATACAACAAATTATAGTCGGAATTACAGTCTACCACAAACTGTAAAACCTTAGATAGTAGTATTAGAGAAAATTAGTAAAATAAAACCTAACATGTTATGAATTATCAATATGTACTTAGATTTAAGTTTTGCATTAAATTATAAGTTTCATTTATCATAGAATTACCTATGAAATAATTAAAAGATTGCACCTATATTGTATAATTACCTTCAGTAAAAATATTTGTAATATGAGGAATTAAGAATTTAGTGAAATAATTTTATTATTTACCTCATGAATTTGCAAGGATTGCAATTTGACTATTAAAATTCCATAGAATTTTAAGCATTCTCATAAGATTATCCAAAAAATTATTGTATAAATAGCCTGGAATTAAAGCAATTAAATTCATTCTAAAAACAGAATCCAACTAGTTTATTTCTAAGCTTTTACAGGTACAATCAGACTTAGCCCCTACCCAAGGTAAGCTAAGCTCTAAACATTGAACAAAGTAGTCAGCGATCTGCCCCGACCCACGGTAAGCAATCCTACTACTCTACACAGCGGTCAAGTAAACCAATTTGGTCGCTATAACAAAACATTTTTGGAGGCCCCGACGAGATTTCGGATTCACGGAAGTCTCTAGGCACATACGGTATCATACAAGGTTGGACCTACCTTTTTCTATACAATAAAATAAGACGCCAAAATGGAAGGAGTATTCCAACAGCAGCAGGAGCTAGGGACAAGTATCCAAACCCTAGTAACCAATTACTCTAAAGACGGGCCAAGTAGAAAAAATGCAATCTACTTGGACAAAAAACTGAAAAAATTGGACGAACTATGGCACCAATTTGAAGCAAACCATGCAAAATTAGAAGAATTGGAAGTTGAAATGCAAGACCATCCATATTTTATAAACCATTATTTTAGCAATGTTAAGGTTAGTTATGAAAAAATGAGAGACGCCATTACAATTGCACAGCAAAAAATTAGCTCCACAGGAGGCAAAGGCTGGTCCATCAACAGAAGAGCAAAAATTAATTCTTCAACATGACGCCGGTGGAAAACCATTCACCCGATGAACCACATGATCAATTACTGGGTCAGAACAATCCAGCAGAGAACCTGGAATTCACGTTTGCTCCTAATTGTAGCCTCAGCGATATATTTGAAAACCCAGAGCCTAAAGCTAGAAGCACAACCCACCCTATTCAAGAAGACACTAAAAAATTAATAAAGGGTCAGAAGGTTGCACTGCGTCTTTTAAAACACATGTTAGAACGAACAGATCAAGGAATGGTTGACACACACGCATATGAATACTACCAAATAATGATAGAGAATATTAATGCACAGTGGAATAAAATAACTATTCAAAATCAAGTAATCTGGGAGGTTTTTGATGACGAGTCTGCTCCTCTTGGGTACACTATTGATATTTATTTAGGTATGCAAGATTGGGTAGAAGAGACCATCATCAATTTAACTATGAAGATGACAAGGTTAGATCCAGGCGAACGGACTAGAGCTCCCACTGATATCAATGCCAGCTCGCAATTAAAGTTACCAAAGATTACGATGCCAAAATTTGATGGGAATTATTTACGGTGGATGGAATTCCGGAATTTGTTTATAGAAGTAATCGACAAGCAGGCCATTGGAGCAGCACAAAAGATGTGGTTTCTCAAAACTAATTTGAGCGGTGAAGCAGAGGCACTTATAAAACATATGCCGATCTCTGATGCAAATTATGGACCGGCTTGGCAGACGATCCAACAAAGGTTTGATAACAAACGCTTACTGGTAACATCAATACTAGATAAGCTACTGCAACAGCATGTGCATCAATAAGCTACTGCATTAAAAGGGCTGCATGACATTACTCAAGAGTGTCTTCTGGGCTTAAGAGGACTTGAAATGGATATCAATACCTTGGACCCTATTATAATACATTTGCAATTGAAAAAACTTGATAGGACCACGCACAACCTGTTTGAATCATCATTGACATCACCACGAGAGTTACCCACCATCGAGGAATTTTTGAAATTTTTAGAGTTACGATTTCAAGCACTAGAGTCATTAGGAAGACATCCCAGAAATAATAGCCAAAGACATCCACATAACAATCAACGGACTGCTTCTCTAGTAACAAAAACATCAACCAGCACACCAACAGAATGTGTTATGTGCAAGGCCAATCATCCGCTGCACTCATGCAAACACTTTGACCAATTATCTACGAATGATAAATGGACCAAGGTGAAAACGTACAAATTATGCTGCAACTGTCTAAGATCAGGTCACTTTGCTGCATCTTGCACGTCAAGATGCTGTTTAAAGTGCCAGAAAAAACACCACACCATGCTGCATGGTTCAGCTGATCAAAGAACAAGTAACACCGCAAACAATCTTGGATCAGCAACTGTAGGACTGCTCACGAAAAAGAAGGTAAAAAAAGCGTTGATAGTTATGTCTTTTTAGCTACGGTGCTTATACATGCTCAAAGCACCAATGGACAGCTTGAAGAATGCAGAGCGTTACTGGATTCAGGATCACAAGTGAATTTTATTACTGAAAAACTACATCGTAAGCTTGGTCTACGAAGTCACTAGGAAAAATGAAGGGAAGTGGCAGTACGGGTGCGTTTTGTGGAATAAGCACTCTGGGACTTACAAAACAAATGCATAAATTCTGGTAAATGGAAGAAGTGTGTGAACCAACACAACCAATGACGGCTGAAGAACGAAAGTGTGAAGAATTTTTTAAAAATACAAAACAAAGAATTCAAGGTAGGTTCTGTGTTAGAATTCCATTCAAGACAAATCCTTCGGTGCTAGGTAATTCCAAAAATTTAGCTGAAGTGCGATTCAAAAATTTAGAAAAACGTTTCATTAAACAGCCTGAATTAAAAGCTAAATATACAGATTTTCGGACACATGAGAGAAATTAAGCCAGAAGATGTCCAAACAAATCACTATTTTCTACCTCACCACGCAGTAATAAAGCCTGACAGTACTACAACAAAGCTTCGAGTAGTATTCGACGCTTCAGCTAAGAGAACATCAAACAAATCTTTGAATCATGATGACATCATTATGACTGGCCCTACAGTACAGGATGACATATTCACCATCCTGTTAAGATTTCGCTTACCAAAATATGCTTTCACAGCCGACATAGCTAAAATGTATCGACAGATCACAGTGGACGATCAAGATACTAAATTTTAACTAATCGTATGGAGAAGTAACCCAAATGAAGAACTCCGTTTTTTAGAACTTCGTACAGTAACGTATGGAACATACGTATCAGCACCGTTTCTTGCAACAAGATGTCTAAAGCAAACGAAGAGCAATTTCGATATCCACTCGCTTCAAAGGTAACAGACCAAGATTTCTACGTTGACGACGTAATGACAGGATGTAATAGCATCGATTTAGCAAAAATGACCCAAAACGAATTAATCGAAATGTTGAAAGGGGCAGGTTTTCAACTTCGCAAATGGTGTGCGAATCACTCAAAACTATTGGAATCCATACCAGTAGAACATAGAGAAGCGAAATGTGCATTTACCGAGGATCATACGATAAAAACATTGGGTTTAATTTGGAATCCCCCAAACGATCGATTTTTGCTTCAAACTTCATGGAAGAATCCAAAAACAGTCAACAAACGAACTGTACTGGCAGAAATATCTCAAATATACGATCCACTCGGAGTAATCAATCCAGTAGTCGTAGTTGCCAAAATATTTCTTCAGGAACTTTGGCATTTGGGATTGGATTGGGACGAAGCGCTGCCGCAGCAACAACACATATACTGGTTAACTATCCGTTCGCAGCTACCACGACTCGCAGAATTCTCAATACCACGAAGAGTAGTCGCAGACACATACAAAACCATACAACTACATGGTTTTTCGGACGCTTCCACAAAGGCTTACGGTGCAGTTGTGTATGTAAGAACAATCGATTTCAAAGGAGCTGTAGAAGTTCACTTGATGTGTGCCAAATCAAGAGTTGCTCCAAAGAAAACAATATCCATAGCTCGACTGGAACTATGTGCTGCTAAGCTATTAAGTGAATTGATAACCAAAGTGTGTCAAGCTATTAAGGTGAATATAAGTAAGACAACATGCTGGACTGATTCCATGATCACGCTGGCTTGGATCGCTATGACAGCATCTCTCAAGGACGTCTTCTTGGCAAATCGGATCTCAGCAATTCAACGAATTATACCATCAGACCAATAGCGACATGTTGGTACCAAGGACAACCCAGCAGATTACATTTCACGCGGAATGACACCCGATGAACTAATCAACTCAAAAACTTGGTCGACTGGACCAAGGTTCTTGTTACAGCCACCAGCGGAGTGGCCACGTCAACTCACAACCGAACACCTACAAGAATCTAGTCTTATAGGACAAACAAAGGTAGCTCTAGTAATTCAACAAGAAAACAATGACCCACAAGAAATATGGAAAATCATTAACCATCGAAATTCTTTCATATTTCTGCAGAGAACTGTGGCATTTATACTTCGCTTCGGGTATAATTGTAAACCAAACACCTTACATAAAAAGACAGACATGTTTCCAGATGCTGAAGAGATTGATAGTGCACTTTTGATAATATTACAAAAAATGCAATTAGAAAACTTTGCAGAGGAGATCAACCAACTGCGGAAGGGCAAAATAGTGGCGAAAAATATCAAGTTAAAATATCTATCACCATTTCTTGATTCACAAGGGATAATTCGTGTCGGGGGGAGACTACAAGCATCCAGCTTATCTACAGATGCCAAACACCCCGTAGTGATACCAAACAAACACGCTTACACAAAACTCTTAATAGAAAAATTACATTGGGACAATTTTCACGCCGGGCACCAGGCTCTATTAGCAATTACGCGTCAACGTTTGTGGCCAGTTCAAGGCAGAAAATTAATCCAACGTATATGCCATGAGTGTTTTCGATGCTTCCTCACAAAACCAAAGTCCTTGTATCAAGTGATGGG
Source organism: Rhamphomyia laevipes (assembly GCA_963920725.1). Classification (NCBI taxonomy): domain Eukaryota; kingdom Metazoa; phylum Arthropoda; class Insecta; order Diptera; family Empididae; genus Rhamphomyia; species Rhamphomyia laevipes. Next base: position 60,883,534 of record OY987255.1, on the reverse strand, counting down.
TAATCTGCCCGCATACCGGGTGGAACCAGCACGCCCTTTCATTCATGTGGGAATAGATTTCGCTGGACCAATACAAATACACTATAAGCTTCGAGGAAAGAGACCCACAAAAGCATACATAGCTGTATTTGTCTGCTTTACAACCAAAGCAATACATCTTGAAGTAGTATCAGACCTAACAACTCAAGCATTTATAGGATCTCTAAAAAGATTTATTGCCAGACGAGGCCATTCAGCAAAAATCTACTGCGACAACGCGACAAATTTTGTTGGCGCTAGAGCCTATCTTGAGGAACTGCAAAGGCTTTTTTCAACAACAGCCCACAAAAATTAGGTGTTAAAAGCATGTTCTGAACAAGGCATTCAATGGTTTCACATACCACCTAGATCACCGCACTTTGGAGGGCTGTGGGAAGCAGCAGTTAAAGCAGCAAAATACCACATGCGGCGAATCATGAATGCGGCTTCGGTCACATTTGAAGAACTATCTACGATAACAGTGCAAATAGAAACTATATTAAATTCAAGACCGCTGACACCACTATCAAATGATCCTAATGATCTCCAAACTCTTACTCCTGCACACTTTCTCATCGGAAAACCTCTCACCGCCATAGTAGAGCCGAACCAAAAGGAGAGAAAAATCAGCTTACTAAACCAGTGGGAGGTGGTTCAGAACATCTATCAAGAATTTTGGCGCCGCTGGTCAAAGGAATATTTAACAGGGTTGCAAATTCGATCAAAGTGGTTAGAAGGAACGGAAGAAATAAAACCCGGAAGTCTAGTGCTACTCAAAGAAGACAACTTACCACCCTTACAATGGCAACACGGAAGAATTATAACACCGATAAAAGGCGACGATGGCCTAACTCGAGTAGCAGACGTAAGAACCGCCAAGGGAACTTATCGAAGAGCAATACACAATCTCTGCCTGGTACCAATAAAAGAGCAGGAAATCGAAGACACACAACAAGCACCAAAAACAAGTTCAACGCCACACCATGCTCAGACAAATCCAGCAGGTCTCAAACGAAATAAACGAATCGGCGCGGATCCCACCTCACACTGGTCTCAACGAACTGACCAAGTTAAACAAACCAAGTCGAGTTCAAAACCAAACATGTGCAAAGCGCTGCTGCTCACAATGATGGTAATGATAGTACCATTATGTACCTCGCAAGCTCAAGCTGACATTAGCCTTAATGTATTTAAAGATCAGCCAGGCCTATATTTTGAAAATCTAGGAGCGGTCAACCTAATCAATGAAGACTGGACAATAATAATATACTATAAGTTGCAGGGGTACTGGGATGAATTCCTATACTTAAGCCACTATGTAACAGGCTGTCGGAGATTTGTTCAAATATGACGGAACCTAAAGTATATTGTACAAACGTTATAAGTTTGTTAAACCATCAACTAATTAAGATCGAAAACATTAACGGACTTCTGTTGCCTCGCAGCAAAAAGGATTATTACTCGCGGTCAAAAAGATCACCGCTAGACATTATTGGAACAATTGCCAACAAACTATTTGGAGTGTTAAATCAAGAATATGCTGATAAAATAGAGAACACAATTAAAAATACAAACAGAGATCAGAACCATTTGCTAACACTCATAAAAAACCAAACATCAGTATTAGACGCAACAGCCAATATATTGAAGAAAAATGAAGAACACACAAACGCTCAATTCACAACCATGAAGACGCACATACAACACCTTGCAGATTACGTTTCCACGAACTTGGAATCCACCCACAAACTACAAGAACTTAACGCATTGGTAATTCAAATCCACCTAATAATGGTGGACTACCAAAACCTACAAGACACTATCATTGATATGATGACGGACACTCACAACGGCAACATTAGTCCATTCCTCACAACACCGAAGCAGCTCGAAAAGCAACTACATAAAATAAGAGAAAACCTGCCTACAAATACAAGATTTCCATATGACCAACACAAATTGCACAAGCTTTATAGCCTAATGAACGCTCAGGGGTGTGTGACTCAACAGCACCTAATCATGACAATAAAGCTTCCACTGATGTCAACTGAAGTCAATGTTCTTTATAAGGTAATCTCTATGCCATTTGCTATAGGAAAGACTAGAGACCTTATAGGTACTACCATGCAATACTTAATGACAGAAAACGAGCTGCAAAATTGTCATCTGACGTCAGAAGAAGGCTATATATGTCACCAAAAATATCCGGTATTTACCAAATCATCAACTGAGTTTCAATGTGAATTAGCAATCTTCCGCCATGAACTTAAAAATGTGTACATATGTAAACCAAGGTTCTTACAATCACTATCAACACATTGGTGGCACCAACTGACCAATAAAAATCAATGGTTATTCTCATTTCAATCGCCAAACACACTTAAAATCGTATGTGACAAACAAATCATACAAAAAACTATACACAGAGCAGGTATCTTAACGTTACAAGATTCATGCTCAATAAGAGAAGACTAAGTGATACTCCGATCATTTGGCAAACAACAAACTCAAGAAGTAATTCCAATAATACCAAAGATGAACATTACTGACTTCATCCTAAATTCGTCCAACCCCATGCAACATCTGGAATTTGATTCAAAGAGACTAAACCAAAGTGATGATATTGACGCCATCAAACAAATGATAGATAGCATCAAAAACGAAGAACAACTAACCAATCATGACGTACATCAATATACCATCAGTTACACATCCTTCATCTTCATCATCATAAGCATAATCATAGGGACTATATGGTTGATACGAAGACGACGGAAGAGGCAACCTATTCCACCAGCCGGAGATTTTGAATTTAACATCAACCCAGACGCACGTATGTAATTGAGGGTACCCTTCAATGAGGGGGAGGATGTTTAGATTTAAGTTTTGCATTAAATTATAAGTTTCATTTATCATAGAATTACCTATTAAATAATTAAAAGATTGTACCTATATTGTATAATTACCTTCAGTAAAAATATTTGTAATATGAGGAATCAAGAATTTAGTGAAATAATTTTATTATTAATTTGAATATTTATCTCATGGTTTTGCAAGAATTGCACATTTTACTATTGCAAAGCCATGGGATGAGAAAATAACTTAATTATTAAATTAATTATTTACCTCATGAATTTGCAAGGATTGGAATTTGACTATTAAAATTCCATAGAATTTTAAGCATTCTCATAAGATTATCCAAAAAATTATTGTATAAATAGCCTGGAATTAAAGCAATTAAATTCATTCTAAAAACAGAATCCAACTAGTTTATTTCTAAGCTTTTACAGGTACAATCAGACTTAGCCCCTACCCAAGGTAAGCTAAGCTCTAAACATTGAACAAAGTAGTCAGCGATCTGCCCCGACCCACGGTAAGCAATCCTACTACTCTACACTAATTTGGTCGCTATAACAAAACATGTACAAAATTTATATTGATAATTCGAGTTGATTTTATACCGAGTATATTAATTTAAAGTTACTAGAAAGCAAACAAGTTTACATAATAAAACTACGTTACATTAACTACGTTAAAATAGATATATTTATATATAATAAGAACAAAATAAGCAAAACAAAACTCGGTTTATTTTTAATGATTATTTAATTGTTTGGTTATTAGGAAAAAAGTAAGGGAAAAAAAAAGAATAATAAAACCTACTCACGGTTTTTTCTGAATCCTCCAATTTTAATTTAATTTTCAGATTTTTCTTTTTATCTGTCATCATAATTTTCTGCAATAATTTTTTATCCAAAGTCCATTTGATGTTGCAATAAATTACCTAAAAATAATGAAATGTTAAAAAAAAAATTTTAAAAAAGTTTTTAAAAATATATAAAACAAACGCCGCCTGTTCATGGTGACCCCCTAAAAAAAAAATATTGAAATAACAACATACTTATTTTTTTTGATTCATTTAATTTAAAACTTTGATGAAACATCGCCTGAAAATGGTGAACCCCTAAAAAAAAAATTTTTTTGAAATAAATATAGCAAACAAAATATATACTTAACTTTTGTTTTTGTTATCAGATTTTATTTCATTAAACGATAATAAAATATTTTTTTTAAAAAAAAAATTCTATTATGTGTTCGTCGCAGAGTGATGAGAGAAACTAAATTGTTAGTCTCATATGGTTCTATTAAAAAATTACTACCACATACATATGACTTATGAGATATGCATTTCAAACATATCTCATACATACAACATAAAATCACGGACACAGTCAATAATAAAAAAAAAAAATTGTTAATTCGTACTCAGAAAAAATAACAAGGCGGCAAATAATTATCGAAAAATTATTAAATTCAACAAAAAAAAGGAATTTCCTATGGGAAGCTAGAATCTTAAAAGGGAACAAAATTATATAGGAAAATTTAATTGACGAAAACAAATAAATAACAAGACATAAGTTGTAATTTTTTTTAATTAACAATATTTTTAAAATTTATTGTTTTTTTATTTATTCGAATATTTAAAATTTATTAATACAAAATAAAAAAAATTTCGAAATAATACCAAATCAGATTAATATTTTTCTAATAACTATCGGATTCATAAACGTTTAATAAGCTAAGTACATAAATTTTTTTTAATTTTTAATATATAAATGTTTTTTATTTAAATGTACTATATTCTTAATTTTTATTAAATACATACAAAAAATATATAAAATAGCGTAAAATCTGAAAGAGAAAAGAAAATTAATAGGAATTTAATTAAGTTAAAAATTGATTAGTTACCATGGTTTTTGCAAAAACACTTTTCTGTGTCCAGTGGCCAGATAGTGTTTCGTTAAGTAAGTTTTTTTTTAAGAAAAATTTGTTACACAAATCGCAGGGATGTACAAATTGTACAACCCTTAATTCGGAAGATGTCGACAAACGTATTACGATTTTTTTATTAGCTTCCATTTTTTTTTAAATTAAATATACGATCTTTATTGTGCAATAGTTGAATTGCGAATAATTAATTTAAATAATTAAAGTAATAAGGAAAAGTAATTGTAGAAAAAAAGGGCCTATATTGCAAAAAAAAAATCCGAAAAATAAAATTCGGAAACATTAGGTAATTTTTTACAATATATCGGATTACATTAAGAAAAAAAAAGATTAAAAAAAATATAAAACGAGTTTGAAAGGGGAGGTAGGGGTATGGAATAAGTTTTTAAGATAAATTTCTAAATAGTCTTTTAAATATAGCCAATGGTTGTATAATGTAGTCAAAATCTAATTTATGTTTATAAAATTGTGGTCAATCACTAATATACATATAAAAAAATTATAAACAGAGAATAAAGAATTTTGAATGTAAACAATTAAAAAAAAAACATAAGAACATTTTAAATAAGATTTTTTTTGTTTATATAAGAAATTTTGGTATAAGAATTTTTTTACACTGTCAAAAAAATTTTTTGAATTAAATTACACTGTAAAAAATAAAAAATAGTTAAATTATAAATTTGAAAAATTAATATTGAATTTTAAAATATAATTGAATTTTTGGGTTTTTTTTAAATTATATTCAATAAAATTACTATTATTATTAAATTCCAAATAAAAATTGGGGTTAACAAAATATATTGAATTATAAAATTGTTTGTAAATTATAAAATAAGAATTATTAAATTATAAAATAATATTGGTTTTAAATTATAATATGTAAAAAAAAATATATATATATATATGTTAATTGATCAAGTATAAAGGGGAAGGAAAAGGTATAAGATATGTTTTATATGTGTTGTAAAAATATATAAAATTACTAAAATACAATTAAAAAAAAATAATTGTAATCAAAATAAGAAGTTGTGTATATGAACAAAATTGTATTACACAGTAAAAAAAAATCCACTTTGAATTTATAAAATTGTATATTATATTATATTACACAGTAAAAAAAAAGCTGCTAACTAGGGGGAGCAGATAACTCATAGTATGTTGTTTAACAGCGATTTATGTCCAAAAGTTTTTTGTAATTAACATTATCTTTGTAACAAACAGTGCTTTCTTCAAAATTGCTCATCTTTATTATTTATTGATTTAATTTTATATTTTTATTTCTTTAATAATAAATAAAATCATTAAAATAACTATAATTAGTATAAATATGCGTAATCACGAATCCAACCTGTGTACAAAATTTCATTGAAATTGGATAATATTTACCATATGTTCTAGAACATATGAAATATTAATCGGAAATTTTAACATGGACCCCCTAGAGTTACTAACGTCTACCTTAGTCTACACATGCGTAATCACGAATCCAACCTGTGTACAAAATTTCATTGAAATTGAATAATATTTACCATATGTTCTAGAACATATGAAATATTAATCGGAAATTTTAGCATGGACCCCCTCAAGCTACTAACTTCTACCTTAGTCTACACATGCGTAATCACGAATTCAACCTGTGTACAAAATTTCATTGAAATTGAATAATATTTACCATATGTTCTAGAACATATGAAATATTAATCGGCAATTTTAGCATGGACCCCCTAGAGCTACTAACGTCTACATTAGGCTATACATGCGTAATCACGAATCCAACCTATGTACCAAATTTTATTGCAAACTGATAATAATTACTATATGGTGTAGAACATATGAAATATTCTTTGGAAACTAAGTTGCTCATATATAAGTTTCCCATGAACACAATAAAACTACCTGATACAAATTTTTGGACCAATAAGTAGGTCACAAATTCGACCTGTGTGTGAAATATAATTGTAATTGGGTGCCAAGCCAATTACTGTATGATGTAGAGTATTGAACTTGTGAAGTATAATTGGACATTTTAACATGGACCCACTGAATTACCGACTTTAAACTTTGCAGACAGTAAGTACATAAGGAAGCTACTATGTGTGTCAAATTTCATTCAAATCAGATAATAAATACCATATGCTCTAGAGCATATGAAATTTTAATCGGAAATTTTAGTATGGACCCCCTGAAGGTATTAACTTCTATCATGGCCAACACATGCATAATCAGAAGGTCTACCTTTGTACCAAATTTCATTAAAATCAGATAATAATTACATGCTATAAAACACGTAATTATATAAAATTCGGAAACTAAAACTGTTTTCTAGGAACCCCCTGAAGGTCTCCAAATTTCAGGAGAGCCAACTAGATCACAAAATTAGCCTATATATAAAATATTTTTGAAATCGGTTAACAATTACTATATGCCGTAGAACATATTAAAAAAAAAAAATTAAAAAAAAAATCGGAAATTTAACATGGCCCTACTAACCTGTAATTTGGTCAACCTATGCAGAATCATGAACTCAACCTGTGTCCCAAATTTCATTGAAATCGGATAATAATTACAAGCTGTAGAACATAAAGCAAATATTCTTCGGAAACTAAGCTGCTCATATATTAGTTTCCCATGAATATACTATACCTACCAACTACAAATTTGTGGAGTATCAAGTAGATAACTAAATGAAACTGTGTATTTAATATCATTGAAATTGGGTGAAAGGTACCGTAGATATAGAGAGTTGAACTTATGAAAAGTAATTACGGATTTTTACATGGACCCACTGAAGTATCGACTTTAAATTTGACAGACACCAAGTACATACGGAAACTATCATATGTACCAAAATTTATGCTAATTAGATAAAAATTACTATATCCTCTAGAGTATATGAAATTTTAATCGGAAATTTTACCATGGACCCCCTGAAGTTACAGACCTGTATCTTGGTAGGCTTGTGGACAATCATGATACCAACCCATGTTTTAAATATCATCCAAATCTGAGACATGAAATTTTTTTTTACATTTTTCCGTATAACAAAAACACGTAGGTTTCCACATAAATGGGGAAATCTAACATGGTCCCACTGAAAGGATCGATCTCATCTTGTACCGGCACCTGCGCGAAGTCTGTTAGAGCCTGTGTGCCAAATTTCATTAAAATCGGACAAGCGGTTCTAGGAGATGTTGCTGCGCACATAAAAAGCGTACGTATACGCGTAAGCGTCCCCCGGACACTTTTTTTTGCATTTTCGGACTCCCCGACCTCGGAAACGCCTAGAAAAAAACTTTGAGCGAACTTTTTTTTTTGACCATCCAACCCATCACCAGACTTCATAGTATTTCATACTATTCGTAAAATATATACATTTTTAATTAATATAATTTTAAATTATCAAATATGTATACTTATAAATTATAATATGCTTTAAATTATTAAATAATATTATATTATATTATACAGAAAAATTATACTTCTATAAAATGTTAAATTATAAATTATAGTACATAGTATTATATTATATTATATTAGACTATCAAATTTGAAATAATAACGGGATTTGTTAAATATTAAGATGGTAAAATAATTTTGAATTACTAAATTTTTTAAATATTGGGAAAATATTTTGTAAAATACTATGAATTATTTAGATTAAATTTTGAAATGTATAATAGCTGATTCATAATGAGATTAACGCAACTGAGCTAAAAGTCAAACCAAGCTGACAAAAGTTTTCAATTCACAATGTACAGTTGTTTTATTTAAAGCGTACACAATATTTTCTTATTTGTTTTATTTACACCGTAATATTTTCATCACAAAATAAATTAAATTTGACTTTTCAATTTTATATTTATTTATTTTTTGGCATTTTACAACTTTTATAATCGTAAAAGTTGGAAGTTGGGCAACTTTAGTTTAGTTTACAGTTGCGTTATATGTCTAACTTTGCATTGTGAATGAAAGTACTATTTTCATATAGTTTAACTTTGTAACTTTGAGTTCAGTTGCGTTAACTTTGTATTATGAATCCAGCATAAGACTGTATTTTTTTTTTGTAAAAGCAGTAAAAAAATAAATAAAAATAAACTACCGAGCCTAATCATTTCAAAGGAAGGTGAATTGTCTCAATAAAATATTGAGAGTGCGAAATTTGGTAACTGCAATTATATATGATTTGTTAAAAAATAAAATAGATTTTTTTGAGTTTTTGCAAACTGAAGAGCTGATTAACTTAACCATTGAAAAAAAATTAAGATTCAAATACTCCTTAGTACCGGAAAAAGACTAATTTGCAAAATGAGTCTTTTTCATCTGGGAAGCGGAGGTGTAGTGTACAAAATGGTACACTCTGTATAATATTATTTTAATTAATTAATTGTTTTCAAATGAACTAATTAATTTTGTCAAATTAATAGAAACAATAATTATAATACCGCAGAAAATAATCAGGATATATCATATAACAATAATAACACTCAAAATAGTAGAGTTTATACAGGTAAAGAGGGAAACTCTCAGCCCACCGAAAGCAGTGCCAACCTTTCGGGGGGGGGGGGAGGAATAGGCAAAGTAAATACAAACAAAGACATACAGGGTATCTACATAGGAGATGTGACGAGGGGAATGTATATAGAAATTAAAATAGGAAAAGAGAATATGTGTATAAGGTTATTGGTAGATACAGGAGCATCAATATGTTTAGTGAAAAGGAAATTTTTAGTAGATAACGAATTAGATAAGCAAAATCCGATTATAATAAAAGGCATATCAGGAGCTAGAGAAACTTTAGAAGCTACATAAATAAAGTTAAATTTTGACAATTTTTACAAGTGGTATAAATTCCATATTGTAGATGACAGTTTTCCCGTTGATGGTATTATTGGTGCAAATTTCCTTGAAGAAGTCGATGCAGTTATTAACTTAGAAAAATCTGTTGTAAAGTTTAAAATTTACAATTCAATAATAAAGTTACCTTTGGTAAAACAAGAAGAAAGAAATTCTTTATCTTTACATGCGCGTTGTGAAACCACATATTTTATAGACACCAAATACGTAGACGGCCGATTATTTCACCCACAAGAATTGTGTGATGTTGTTTTTATGGCCGGTTCAGTCGCAAAAGCCGTGAACGGTAAAATACCGGTAAAAAAATTTAATACCAAATCGGAAAATATTACATTAAACTGGTACGAACCGATGTAGGTACCACCTTCTGAGTATTTTGTTTTTAATTATAATGAAACAAAAGCTAATCAGCCTAATAGAATAAAGAGGGTACTTAACGAAATAAAAACGGATAATTTAAACTCGGTAGAAAAACAAGATATAATTAATATTTGTACAAAGTACAATGCCATTTTCCATCTTGATGGTGATAACTTAACGTTTAACACCATTGCTAAAGCACAAATTAATTTAAAATCGGGAACTACATCCAAATATAAGATATCTTATCGGTTACCCCATGCCCAAAAACAAGAAATTAAAGATCAAGTCGAAAAAATGGTTCAGGATAATATTGCGGAACCTTCTATGTCGCCTTGGAGTTCACCGGTATTGGTCATTCCGAAGAAAAAAGATCCGATTACAGGATTACAAAAATTACGTCTAGTAATCGACTATCGTGGTTTAAATGACGTCATAGAAGGCGACAAATTTCCGTTACCTAACATTACCGACATCTATGATCTGTTAGGTGGAGCCGTGTATTTTTCGTGCTTAGATTTAAGCCAAGGCTACTACCAAATGGAGTTGGATGAAAATAGTAAGCCACTTACTGCTTTCGACCGAAAATGGTCATATCAGCTAACACGCTTACTAATGGGTTTGAAAACGTCACCCAGTGCTTTTTGATAGATGTTTTGTCTATCTCGACGACATCATAGTATTTGGTAAAAATCTCAGAGAACACAATCAGAATTTAATGGAGGTGTTTGAATGGCTTCGTGAAGTAAATTTAAAAATTCACCCGGGGAAATGTTCATTTTTAAAGAAAGAACTGTTGTATTTAGGCCATTTGATTTCGGATAAAGGTTTGTGCCTGATCCAACCAAATCTGATGTTATGAAAAATTATCCACAACCTAAGGACGCTGATGAAGTCAGACGGTTCGTAGATTTTGCGAACTATTATAGGAAATTTATACAAAACTTTACCTTTAAATAAATTATTACGTAAACACGTACCTTTCGTATTTGATAGAGATTGTATAACCGCTTTCGAAACACTCAGATCATTGTTAGATGAAGATTTTATTTTAAGAACGGACGCCTCTGGATATGCAATAGATGCGGTTTTATCAAATTTTGATGATCGACCGATAGCATACGCTAGTAGGGCTCTAAATATGGCAGAAAAAAATTACAGTATAATCGAGAAAGAATTATTGGCTATTGTATGATCAGTAAAACACTATCGACCATATTTATTTGGCCGACATTTTAAGATCTTAACAGATCATAGGCCATTGGTATATCTTTTTTGTTTAAAAGAGCCATCGAGTAGATTAACAAAGTTTCGATTATTACTTGAAGAATATAATTTTACAGTAGTATATACGCAAGGTAAAGATAACGGTACGGCAGATGCTTTAAGCCGAACTGAAATTAAAAATACTGAACTAAAAGAAATGCAAGTATGTGTCACGACACGGTCACAAACGAAAACTGACGTTAAAGATAAATGCGATGAAGATAAAATGATAAAGAAACTTCTTACACCCCCAATAGACGGTTTAAAAATGGTAGAAATTAAATTTGTTAAAGAAATAGTAGGAAATAAATAACGAATTTTAAGGTTTAAATATAGTAACAGGTCCAAATTAAAGAGTGGCCTATATTCCGGATAAAAATTGTATTTTACTAAAGTTTCGGCATGACGCCAGTACTATTACTCGATCGGCATCATTTGAGAGATGTACGTTCAGTCATTGATTCTTTAAAAATTAAAAAAGCATATATTACTGAAGAGAAGTGTATTAAACTCATAATGGGCGCCTGAAACGAAATATAAACGATATATAAAAGAGTTATTTAAGCCAACGGGAATTATTATAGAAATTATTAAAAAGTTAAACAGAGTTACGGATCTAAATATGAAAAAATAATTTTGAACGATTATTATATTCTACCGACTAGCGGTCATGCGGGAATAAACCGTATGATTAGAAATATAAAGAAAGAGTATTCTTGGACAGGTATGCAACAAAATATAACACCATATGTTAAAAATTGCAATTCATGCCAGCGCAAAAAACATATTAGCAATAAAAGGCAACCATTAGTAATTACGTCAACTGCCGACTCAAGTTTTGAGAAAATCTTTATTGATCTTGTTGGTCCATTAGATACATCTTTAGAGGGATATAAGTAATTAACGGTTCATGATTAATTAACGAAATTCATTGAAGCAATACCCTTAGTAAATAAAGAGTCCATTACTGTCGCGAAGGGGCTTGTATCTCAATTTATATTGAGATATGGTATACCAAAAGCTATTGCATCATATCAAGGTACAGAATTTATAAATGAAGTCTTTAATGATATTTGTAAATTATTGAAAATTAAACAATTAACTTCAACTGCTTACCATTACGAAAGTATTGGTGCCCTCGAAAATTCGCATAAAGTTTTAGGTTCGTATCTAAGGGCTTACGTTACAAAAAACAATTCGAATTGGGATACATGGTTGCAATATTATGTATTCTGTTACAACACGTCTGTTCATTCGGAAACGGGGTATACACCGCATGAACTGGTGTACGGGCGTAATTGCGTAGTACCATCTAACTTCAAAAATACTATAGAACCAATGTATAATTATGAAGATTATGCAAAAGAATTAAAGAATAAATTGCAAATTGTACACAACAATGCAAAAGAAATGTTAATAAAAAGTAAAACAGAAAGAAAACAAAGATATGATCAAAATGCAGGTGCTAGAGATTTTGATTTCGAAATAGGTTCCTTCGTTTTACTTAAGAACGAAGCAAGGAAAAAACTGTATCCAGTATATACTGGACCATACGAAGTAGTTTCACAAGATTCAGTAAATTGTAAAATTAAATATAAAGGAAAAGATACAATAGTACATAAAAATCGGGTGAAACCGTACTACTGTTATTTTTTAAAGAATAAACACTTGTGTAAACAAAATGCATTTGGTTGTTGGCCAATATTGCTAATTTAGCAATATTGACTGATAAGCATTTTTATATGCATTAAAGGTTTATATAGTTTATTGCATTTTTTTGCATTTATGATATTTCCCAATATGTTCTAATTAATAGTATAAGAATTGCATGTTAGCTATAAATTTCAGTTTGTATAAAATTATTCTTCTAAAGTAATAAAGTTAGTTCAAGTTTTAACTTAAAGCGAACAAGAAGTCTTTTTATTTAAATTTGCAATAGACTACACATACAAACTTTGCAAAGTAATATTTGAAGATCATTAATATTTCCAGCCAACAAAATTGTATCATCAGCAAATGAAATATTATTAATTATTTCATCATTTACTTTAATACCTAGTTTTAAGTCACTAAAAGCTTCTTTAAAAATCATCTCTGAATATGAATTAAACAATATTGGTGATAAAATGCAGCCCTGCCTTACTCCTCGCATAATTTTCATTTCTTCCGAATTCCCATCCGGTGTTTTTGCTGATGCAAGCTGATTCTAGTATAGATACTTTATAATTCTTAGGTCTTTTTCATGTAGGTTTTTAACTTTTAATACTTCTATTAATTTTTCGTGTTTCACCGTGTCAAAAGCCTTTTCGAAATCAATTGAGCAAGCATGTAAGTTTGTATTAACCTCATTGCACCTCTGTTTTAGTATATTCAACATAAATAAAGCTTCTCTAGTACATAGGGCGTTCCTAAAACCAAACTGTGATTCGCTAATTCCATCTTCCAATTTCTTGTATATTCTTTTATGTATTATTTTTAAAAAGATTTTTAACGCGTGATTCATTAAGCATATAGTTCTGTAATCTTCACATTTTGAAGCATTCTTATTTTTAGGTATTAAGGTAAAAGTTGATTTCAACCATTCTTTTGGTATTACACCCGTATTATACATTTTGTTAAATATTCCAGTTAATATTTTAATTGTATCATCATTCAGCAATTGAATTATATCATTTGGTATTCTGTCAGTACACGTAGCCAAACCTTTCTTTGATTTATTTATTGCATCTTTTACCTCATCTTCAAGAATATTCAACTTTTCATCACCTGGATTGATTTCAACTTCTGATCTCTCATCCCTAAATAAATCACCTATATATCCAGCCCATCTTTTTATTCTATCTTCTGGAAACAAAATGATATTACCTTTCTTATCCTTCTGCGTACCATAATTTTTCCTTCGATTTGTATTTGTTACTTCTTTTACTTTTTTATGCAGACTTGCTCTGTTGTTTTTGATTCTGAACTTTCTATCTCAGAGCATCGTTTTCCTTAGAATTTGACTTTTGCTTCTCTCATTTTAATTCTAATAATTTTATTAATATTCCTGTATATTTTTATCTTTATATTTTCTCCTTTCGTTCATTAGTAATAATATTTCGCTTGTCATCCATTCTTTATTTGCTCTACTTTCTTTAGGTGTCTCCAATCTAATACATGCATCTTGTAGTGGTTTTTTAAATTTGTTCCATTTCTCATCAATATTATTTTCTTCACCAATTCCATTTTCAGCTTCTTTTAATTTACTATTAATTTCATTTGCCAATTCATATTTTAATCCATTATCATTAAGAAGTTTGAAATTTTCATTATCTACTTTACGTTTTTTTTAATGTATTTTTCAATCAAACTTTTATTTTTGCCACTAAAGGATTATGGTCTGTTGAATATCGGCACCTGGATATGTTTTTACGCTTTTAATTGCATTCTTGAACCTAAAATTACATATTATAAAATCAATTTGATTTCTAATTACTCTTTTTTTGTTATTTTTTGGTGAAGTCCATGTATATAGCCTTCTATTTGGCAGTTTGAATCATGTATTTTTGTAATGGATAATTTGTTATCTATACAAAATTCAATAAGTTTATTTCCCCTCTCGTTTCTCTTACCGAGACCATAATTACCAACAACACTATCCACAGCTCCATTTCCTACTTTAGAGTTGAAATCTCCCATTATTATTAATAATTCATTTTTATTTATAACTTTCATTATTTCTTTTAAATCTTCATAAAATTCATTACATTCATCTTCTTCACTATCTGCTGTCGGAGCGTATACTTGAATAAAATTTATATAGCTTGTTTTTGCTCTCAATTGTACCAGTAATATCCTTTCTGACTTCATTACTACCCTAGTTATTGCATTTTCCAATTTTTTCTGATTAACATACCTACTGTTTTTCTGTGTTGTTGTAATTGGTCTGTGCCTGAATAGATGAAAATATTACTAGGGAGCCAATTCATGAGGTGGTGTCCCGTTGCCTTCTTCATGTTAACAATTTATTTTTGTATAATCTTAATCGTAATCCGGGTCGAGCCTGCTTGTACCAATAATCCTTTGTGTTATTATATTTTAATTTATATTACTAATAATTTTTTCAGTGGACTTTCCAATAATGTTCTTATCACCTTTACCAGTTGAATTCACTCTAATTCTAGTTACACTTTCTGTTCTATCTCTGCTAGTTTTTGGGACTTTCTTGGAATCTGGAGTGGATTCTGCTGGCGAACTATTACTTTTTTGCTTTTCTTTAACTTCAGGTTTCAAACTTTTTGTTAGATCTTTCAGATCAATTACTTTTCCTTCCACTATCAATTTTCCTTTATTTATCTCTACTATTTTCTCCTCTTTTTCTAAAGTGGCTGCAGATTCAAGTAGAATTCCTCTGTGCTCTCTTTGCTTCTTGGTGAAGTCACTCTTGATTGAAAAAGCTGTTTCTTTTTTAAATAATTAATATATTATAAGCCGTATCCAAAACAGCTTATAATATATCTTTTTTATCCAAAATCGTTTTTTTCTTCAAGAAACTCACTAAACTTACTAAAATTGGACTGGACGGTTGGTATTTTCTTTAATTACACCAATTCTATAGATACAATTAATTTCAGTTACTTTCAAATCTACTTTAACTCTTGCTGTAACAAAATGAATCACTATGTCCACCAATTTCTCATCTTCACTTTTTTTAGACCGAAAATTAAAAGGTTATTCTTTTTTGTTGATCTCTCTTGATTTTCTATTATTCGATTTTGATGGTTAATGACGTCTTCTAGTTTTTTCACTTTGGTTTCCAGTTTCTGAATCTTTTCAGTCGCAACTGAATTAAATTTGTTTATAAATATATTTATCCCTTAAGATAATTGGACACTATAATTTTTAATACTAACATAAAATTATTAGAATCTAAACTTTGATTTTAATATTTTACTGTAAGAAAACAATTTTTATATTCGTACATAACTGCAATATCTATGGTCGCTTATTTTTTTATATTTTTTAATTTTGCTATTAAGATTTTTTAATTTTTGCTATTAAGATTTTTTAATTTTGCTATCAGATTAAGTTAAACATTTTTAAAATTAAACTAAACATTTTTCAAAATATATTTTAAACATTTTTTAAGCCCAAATGCAAAAGAATTGATCCAGCAGATTTTTATTACCTTAGTATGAAAGAAATAAAATACTACGGCTACTACATAAAATTCTACGGCATATAATATATTAATTATTTTAAAAAAAAATACTTTGAAAGAAAATAATATTCTATAACTATAATTCTGATACAAAAGAAAATTCATTATTCACGCAAAAGAATTGATCTATACTGTACTTACAATGCAAAAGTATTGTTCAAGTTTGAAAAGAATTAAGACAATACCATACGGTTACAAATTTTATAATTTTTTTTTTGTTTATTGCAACTAAGTTAGTCTCTAAATTAATTTTTGATTAACTTTGGTGAAGTAATCACCTTTTAATGGCTCGTGGAATACCAATTTGTACTGATATAAGAAATTAATTATTAATTAGCAAATTAAAAGAAAAGTACTAGAATTTAGAAATAACAAATGGAAATCACATCTCTCATCTCTTCAAAACAGCTCAAGACCTTTTTGGAATATCACTAAAATTATTAAAAATAAAAATAAACATATTCCCCCAATTATAGTAAATAATAAAAAATATATAACTAATGCTGAGAAAGCAGAACTTATTGCAGATAATTTCTCTGCTAATAACTTAATTGCACAAAACTTAAGTGATTCCAACACTATTGCAAATGTAGCTTCTTCACTTGAAAATTTTCATTCGAATTTGCCAGGCTCATCCAATGATTTATTTGTCGATGTTGAGCAGGTAAATTTTTTAATTTGCAATATTAAATTAAAAAAAGCTGGTGGTCATGACAATATAAATGGAGCTTGTATTGAAGCGCTTCCGAAAGTTGCCATTAAATTTCTTACTTTCATTTTTAACAGTTGCTTGAAATTGGGGTACTTCCCATCTAAGTGGAATAGAGCGAAAGTCATTTCAATACCGAAACCAAACAAGAATATAAATGACGTTAGTTCTCTTGTAGATCTTTATCGGGTCGGTTGTGTTTGTGCTTTGTGTTTTTAACTAATTAAATTTATTTAATTTGCATGTTATTGATTTATTTTAATTTAATCTAAATAATTTGTTTTATTGATTGATATTTATATATTTTAATTTTTGACTAATTTTAATTAATTTAAAAGAAATAATATTTAATATTGTGTTTTTTTTTGTTGAAAAATGACAAAAATAACAAAAATAAAAAAAAACTTATTGTTTCTAGTGACGTAGTGTTACGGCTTTGTTTTGAGTCGATATTAATGTCTCAAGAGAATTTAATTTATTTATTTTTTTTTTTTTTTTTGTTATTGTTTTTGGTCTGATATTACTAATTTTAATATCATATGGTCGTATTTGTCTAAAAATTGTGAGTATACTATTTATAATTTTATTATTGCTGTGCTTTCTATTTTTTCTTGGTTCAAAGTCAAATTTCCGAAATTATTCGTTCTTTTGACCGACTGACTGCCATTTGAACTAATTTATAAAATTTTTAGTTTTTTAATTTATTTAAACATTATACAAATTTTAATTTTATAATTTTTAAGTACACATTTGTAATATGGAATCGGTTATTTGTTGTATTTGTAACACCGCCATTGATACTTCTAAGGTAGTCAAATTCAGAGGCGATTGTTTCAAAAACTTTAATTTTATTTGCGTAAATTGTCAATCCACAAATTTTTGTGGACTTATACAAAAAAATAATGTTTTAATGGAAGATTTTTCTGCTAATTGAGCCTCTATCAAGAGTATCGATGCAAATAATTGTGAATTTTCATATAACTTCCAACGAAAATTTGATTTGCTTCAGAAGCATGTTACAGATTTAATTAGTAATCGAGTATCTAATCCTCATCAATCTCAGACCCAAGCTCCATCTTCTCGTAACCAAGAAAATGGGGCCCGAAAAAGTGACCGATAATTTGTTTGGATCAGCGAAAACAAGCATAAGGAGAGATAATGTTAGTATTTTATGTTAAAGAGAAACATATATATAGAGAGAAATTATCTTTTTATCCTTAAGCTTGATTTCTTGCACTTTCTCACATGCTGAGAAATATTTTACTCTCCGCAATGGATTAAGCTCTGATGTTTCCACCACCGAAAACAAAGCAGATATTACTAGATTAGACACTTACTGCTTAATACAAACAGTTAAATAAATTAAATAAATTAAATAAATAAAATAAAAAATAAATATATAAAAATTAAAGCAACAAAACATTAAAATTTGAATTAACAAGCTACCACTTACATAGGGCTTCACAATTCTGAAAAAAAGCTACTACTTCTCTATGTCGTCACCTGCTAATTCAAATCATAAAAAAATTAAAAAAAGTAAAATTGTTAGAACTAAAGTAGTTCTAAAACCATAAGTATATAAAAATAAGAATAAAAATAATTCGCTAAGGAAGAACTGAAATATCGTACCAGCGTCAAAAACCAAACAAATTAACAAGTTACCACTAGCTTTAGTCTTCGCAATTCTGTAAAGAACGCTACTACTTCCCTCCACTGTCACCTGATAATTTGGGGCTTAAAATTTAAAATAAAAAATAAAAAAAGCGTGCTAGATTGCAATTAGCAGTTTGTAATAATCAAAAATCATGAAAAAGACCATTCGTCAAAATAAATATTAAATAAATGTATAAAAACAAACAAATTAAAAAGGTTACCACTAGCTTCAGGCTTCATCGCTCTAGGAAGAACGCTACTACTTCCCTCCACTGTCACCCATTAATTTGAGGCTTTAAAAATTATCAATTAAATATATAATAATAAATCATGTGAATTGCAAACAGCATTTAGTTATAAAAATCGAAATTCATGAAATCGGAAATCTATATATTTACTATATATTTATCTTTTTATTTTAAACATAAAAATAACATAAACATACTTACAATTTAAGTAAACATATAATATAGATTTTCATATAACACATAAAAGACAAATACATAAATACGTAATTAACAGGTTACCACTAGCTTTAGGTTTCACAGTTCTGAAAAGAACGTTACTTTCCTTCTGCTGTCACCTGTTAATTCGAAGAAATAAAAAAAAATTCAAATTAAAGCATGCTAAAAGCAGTTAGTCATAAATCATGCAAAAACCACTTGTCAAGTTATTAACACAAATATGAATTTACATAAAATACAAAAAATATACATAAATATCTCATTCACTCTTTAATAACTTTTTAAGTTGAAGTTTGCTATAGTTAAAATCAAACTTGTCAGCACTATTATTAACTGCACGAAGCATTCTGGTAATAGGCTCGTTTTTCCCGTAATCGGTACGATGAAATTGTAACTTAAACAGCGCAAATAAAAGGAGATTCGATCATGCCAGAAATAACTTGATGTACAAATACTATGTCAGCTATTTCCCGTCGCCTTTCTAGAGTTTGAAGATCAATAAGTTTGAGACGGTCGACATATGGCGGTAAGTATGAATCGACCCAAGGAAGCCCACGAAGAGCAAACCTTACAAATCTTCGCTGGACCGATTCAATCCTTTGGATATGTACCTGTTGATATGGAGACCAGACCTGGCAGGCATTTTCAAGAATTGGTCTTACAAACGTCATATAAAGCGTCCTAGTGACATAAGGGTCAGAAAACTCTTTTGACCAACGTTTAACGAAACCTAGCATAGTGTTAGCCCTACTAACTAAATTATCAAAATGTGAGTGAAAGTTTAATTCACTATCACAAAGAACACCTAAATCCCGAATAGCCTCAACTCTAGGAACCAGTTCCCCGTTTAAATAATAACGACGAGGTGGTTGACGTATGCGTTTACGAGAAAATGTAATACTTTGGCATTTATTAACGTTAAGCTCCAGATGGTTCTTAGAGCCCCAAAGCGTAAAGTTATTTAAGTCATCCTGAAGGACGTAACTATCAAAGCGAGAAGAAATAAGTTTAGAAATTTTCATGTCGTCAGCATAGATATTACTTTCTGATTGTTTAATAATTAAGGCAACATCATTAATAGATAAATTTAAAATTAATGGGCCAAGATGGCTACCCTGAGGTACACCAGATTTGGCCATAAAAATATCGGACGGAACGGACCCAAACAACACCCTGTACTGACGATTATTTAAATAAGACCTCAACCAGCACAAAAAAGTTTGTGGAAAACCAAGAGCTCGAAATTTAAACAAAATAACACTGTGCGAAAGTTTATCGAATGCTTTACTAAAATCAGTAGTAATTGCATCAACATCATGACCATCCTCCAACGCATTCAGACTACCAGAAACAAACTCAGTTAAATTGGTAGTCGTCGATCTGCCTTTCAAAAACCCGTGTTGTTTTGGTGAAATCAAGGATTTACAGTGAAAGTAGAGGGTATCATAAACAATACTCTCAAAAAGTTTAGGAATGCATGATAGCTTAGCAATTGGCCTATAGTTACTAATTTCCGCTTTGCAGCCCTTTTTATGAACGGGGATAATAAATGAATCCTTCCAGAAACTTGGAAAAATCCCCAGGGCTTTGAAAAAGCGTTGTAAGAGGCTGCGCTAGGCTACCAATACAATTCTTTAGAATTATGGCAGGCAGTCCATCAGGACCAGATGAGTAATCATCTTTCAATTTACCAATTTTTTCGACAACACTATCTAAATTAATATTTACAGAAACTAGAGAGGTCTGAGCGTAATTATTTAAATAGGAGAAGTAGTTTTGGTCAGGTATAAAATCATTATCAGTAAATGCTTGTTTGAAAAAATCCGCAAAGAAATTTGACACAACTTTCGGATCGTTTGATGAATGATTTCCGCATTTCAACGTTGATGGATAACCGTCAGATTTCCTTTTACAATTAATAAATTTCCAGAAATTTTTCGGATCTGAAATAATATCAAATTGCATTTGACTTAAGTAGTTGACATAAAGACATTTAGATAACTCAGAGAATTCATTTGATACGTTAAGATATGCCGCAAAAACAAAATCACATTTATTTAACAAAAACCTACGCCATAATTTATTTCTATTATTCCTTAAGGTACGAAGTTCCTTATTGTACCAAGGAGGTGATGAAGAAGAATTTCTAATGATAGAAGTCGGAACTGATTGTTCGATGCATTCAAAAATAATTGAATAAAAATTAACATCTATGTTAACATATGAATTAATAATTAAATCAAAGTTTACATTACTAAGTAAATAGTTTAATTTGACGAAATCAGTTTTACGAAAATTATAGCGAAAGGAATTAACATAAATATCATCAATATTGCCATTTTCATAAGAAAAAGTTAAGGACAAAGGAGGATGATAAGAATCAATAACCGACAAACATTGAGAACATTCATCTACAACACAGTTGTTAAAGTCTGTTGTAAAAATAAGATCAAGTTGACGATTTAAATTATTTTTTATATTACTAATCTGAAATAGGCTGCAATCACATAAATTATCTATAAATAGAGTTTCAGTTAAAGACGTTGCATTGGATGCAACATAATATAAATCTTCATCCGATTGAACCCAAATCAGCCGAGGTAAGTTAAAATCGCCAACAATTAATAAATCATCGAAACCCTCCATAGTAGAATTCAAGAAATCAACAGCATTCAAGAATAGCTGGTAAGATTCAGTGAGACTAACAGGATGTATATAACAGTTCAAAACGTAAATGCTTCTACGCCCAACAGAAATCCTAACAAATATTAATTCAACATTACTAGTATTAGGAATATCGACGAAAGTAGCATCGTAGTTATAATGTACCGCAATAAGAACCCCACGACCACCACAATTATAACCATCTTTACGAAACACATTAAAATCAGCCGAAAACAACTCATTATCATGAAAACCATCAGTAAGATTAGTCTCAGTTAATGCAAAAACGTCAAAAGGAAGTATTTGAGAATTTAAATATACTTCTGTAGTTTTAGTTCGGAGTCCCCTTACATTTTGATAGTAAAGGGACAAGCATTTTAGTTTTTTGGAGTCGCAACCGGGGTTTGTAAATGTATTTTAGAATTAGCTGATCTAGTCGGTATAAATTCCTTAATAAAAATGTCATTGGGCCACGAATTATTATTAATAAGAGTAGAAAAATAAACATCAGGAGCACTGATCTTGAATGACGCTACATGAGAATTTGGATTACTAACTTTTTGAAACTTAATAGTGTTAATATTCATGTCCATAAAACGGCACTTGATATATGAAACGACCTCCTCGGACGTAGTTTCCGGATGAAAACGCGAGATGAAAATAGTTTTAGGACGAGATATAACACGTAAAGTATGAGGTGGGAGAATTGGTGTAGCAGACTCCACAGACTTCAAAGGTGGACAGACAATATGTAAAGATGGACGAACATTTTCATTCGGCAATAACGAAGATGTAGGAAGTGGTGAAATTGGACCTACAAATTCCGACGACTCTAACAATTCGGGGCAAACAACGACAGATTTCGTGAGTGCATTAGTATTTTTATTTTTAGATTTTCTAGATTTCTTTTTAGAGTTTTTCTTAATTTTATTTTGGAATTCTGTCAGAATTTCATCATGTAGAGAGATTTGATTAATACTCTCACCTCACCGCCGTTAACTATAGTTTCGCCCTTACCTATTAATGTTTCTTGAGATATTAGTGTTGGTATTTGAGTATCAAAAACCTCAGCCGAATTTCTTTCAAACTGAATAGCCTCACTACTTTGCTTAGCCGAAAAATTGTCCAAAATTTCTTTAAAGTTAATTAAGCAATTAGAGTTAAAGGTATCGAAATCGTTCAATAACTTAATAACTGAACACGAAATTTCTCCAGAATTTTGTTCAAGATTTTTATTGATGTTATTAAGGCAATTAACGTTTAAGTTCAAATTTTCGGAAATTACTTTAATTTCAGTAGAAGTTTTAATTAAATTATTTTCAATGTGAACTATCTTATTATTTAAAGGTTCATGAAACGAAGCGTCGTAATTATTCAATAATTTATTAGTTTTTGTAAAATTTTTATGGACGTCAAAACCAATACCGGCAATGGAACGCGTGTTGTTGTCAACCGTTTTTTCAATTTGTTCCGATGCGCTTGCTAAATCGCTGACATGATTTAATAGTAGAGAAATTTTATTTTCTATACTAAAAATCCGGTTACAGTTAAGCTCTACACTAGCCTTAACCGAATCAACATTGCCCAGAAGGGTTGAAATCAATTCATTATTGGTTTTTAACAGTGAAAAAACATTATTATTTTTACAATCAACACAAAGAAAAGAATGACTTTTTGCAAAATCATTTCTTAACCTTGCGGAAGCTTTTTCAACTGAACCACTAGCAGAAATGCCGCAAAAATAACACTTCAAATCCATAATAATAATAATAATAATAAAAAAATAATAATAATAAAAATAATTAAAGTACTAAATTTAAACCGAAATTAAAAACGACTGCACTAGGGATAATAAAGAAATGACCGCACACGAGTTAATGCACAATAATATAATAAAAACAAAACAATAGAATATAATTAAATAAAAATTAATAATACTTATCATAGGCAAAGCACACAAAATAATACAAACACAATTTTAAAATACACTACACAATTAAATAAATATACATATAGAATTATAGAATTATAGAATTCTCTCGAGAAATTAAATAATAATAAAAATATAATATAACCGTAAGACAAAAAATATTAGTTTTTTTTTTTTCTAGAAAATTATATTTATATATTATATTAAAATTAAATTTAACACTTGAAAACTAAATTAAAATAATATTTAATTCTTAGCATAAATGCAAAACTACGAAAGATAATTTCTAATTAATTAACTTTTTTTAAAAAAACAGTCAAAAAGACAAAATTTAAGTATTTAAAGCTAGAACAAGAAAACACGTCAAGACACTTTAATTACTCGAGAGAACCTGAGTGGTTTGAGTGGTGAGGTGGAAAATATTAGTAATAATATTAACTCTAATACTCAGATTATGAACCGTGTTTTATTCGGTAATGAAAAGAATTTTACGAAGATTCTCAAATTGTTTTCAAAACTTTAAAACATTGATTTATCATTTATTGATAATTTTAAAGATAAATTAGACTTGATCCAAAGCGAAATTTTTACCAACTCTCAAAATTATTCGCTGGCTCGTGACTATATTAATATTAATATTGTCAAACTCAATAATTGTCAAAAGTAGTTGATACTAACATTGAGTCGATATTGAAATCAATCAGTAAACTTTCTACTGATTTCAATAATGCCAATTCAGCGCAAAATACACATTTTGATGAAATTATAATTAATTTCGATCGCGTCGAAACTGAATTGACATCAACAAATAAAATCGTTAGCGAACTTTTGGCCAAGTCTATTATTTATCACCAACCTGATTAATCATCAACTACTGAGCAATTGGATGTTCAAATTATATCTGATACATCGAGTAATGTTATTCCTAAATACTCTGTTATTAACAACTTAATGGATGAGTTATCATCCTCAGAACAGAGTGATAATAACATTGCTACCGCTCAGCAGTCAACATCAGATATTTCGAATGTTATAAGAGGTACTTTTAGTACAATTGATGCTAATAATAATAAAAGTGTAGTCAATGGTATGGTAAATATATCCACCGGTAAAGTAAAAAAGTCGGGGGAAAAAATGGAAAATCTAGAACTAAAAAAAATAATAATATTAATAAAACGAAAACTACTAATTCAAATATTGCACTACTATTAGAATTACTAATTCCAATAATAATAGTGCATTTATTATTAATTCTAACAATAACACTATTTGTCCATCCTCATTAGATTCTTCTGTGTCGTTAGAACCATTATCACCTCTTCCTACTTTACGTGTTGTTTCACGTCCAAAAATTAGTTTTAGTTCACAGTTCCACCCAGAAACTACGCCTGAAACTGTTCTAACATTTATAAAAAGTAGTTTTATAAATATTAATATAGATCATATTAAATACCATAAAATTAGTAAACAAAAACAAGATGCTCATGTTGCGTTGTTTAAGATAACCGTTCCTGCAGAATACTAATCCGTGCTATCGAAATCTGAGTCGTGGCCTAGTGGCATATTTATTAAGGAATTTACATCATCTCGAGCACTTGGTTCTATAATTCATTTAAATACTCCGGTTTCGGTGCCAAAAAACTAAAATACTTGTCCCTTTATTATCAAAATGTAAGGGGACTACGAACTAAAGCAGCTGAAGTTTTTTTAAAATCGCAAATGCTTCTTTTCGAAATTTTCGCTTTAACTGAAACTAATTTAACTGATTCCTTCCGCGACAATGAACTTTTTACCTTAGACGCTTAGACTTTAGCGTCTTTCGGAAAGATGGGTTTAATTCTTCACGGCGTGGGGTTCTTATTGCGGTTCGTTCTAATCTTGATGCTTCCTTTTTCAATATTCCCAATACTACTAATGTTGAATTATTATGTGTTAGAATTTCTGTTGGTCGTCATATTTTAAATTATTATATTCATCCTGTTAGTCCCACTGAATGTTACCAACTTTTCTTAAATGCTGTCGATTTCTTGCATTGTACTATGTATGATTGCGATGATCTGTTGATTGCTGGTGATTTTAATTTTCCTAGGCTGGTTTGGGTTGAATCGGATGATGAATCATATTACGTTGCATTTAATGCAACTTATTTAGTTGAAACATCATTTATTGATAATTTATCTGATTGTAGCCTTTTCCAGGTAAGTAATGTTAAAAATAGTTTAAATCGTCAACTCGATCTGGTTTTTACAACTGATATCAAAAACTGTATTGTTATAGACAGTACTCAATGTCTGTCTGTTATGATGCATACCATCCTCCACTTTCTTTAACTTTTGCTTATGAGAATGGTAATTTTAATAGTAATGATAATAATAATAATAATGGTAATCCTTATCGTTTCAATTTTCGTAAAACTGATTTTGATAAATTAAATTTTTTACTTAGTAATGTCAATTTTGATATAATTTTTAATTCTAATGATAACATTCATTTAATGATTTCTAATTTTTGTGCTCTTATCAGTTCCAATTTAAATTCAAAAAAACATTATATCTTCGCCTCCATGGTACAATAATGAACTTCGTTCATTACGAAATAATAGGAAAAAATTATGGCCTAAGTTTCTAACAACTAGGTCGGACTGTGTTTTTTCGGAATATGTTAACGTATCTGACGAATTTTCCGTGTTGTCAATAGATCTATATGATAAATTTATAAGTCAAATGCAGTTTGACATTAGTTCATATCCGAAAAAATTCTAGAAATTTATTAATATTAAAAGGAAATCTGACGGGTACCCTTCCACATTAAAATATAATAATCATTCATCAAATGATCCCGAAGTTGTTTCTAATCACTTCGCTGATTTTTTAAATCAAGCTTTTAATGATAATGATTTTGTTCCAGACGTTAATTACTTTTGCTATTTAAATAATAATGCTCAGACATCTTTAGTAAGTGTAAATATTAATTCAGAAACGGTGCTTGGTAAAATTTGCAATTTAAAGATGATTACTCATCTGGTCCTGACGGTCTGCCAGCAATTGTTTTAAAGAAATGCAGCGATAGCCTTGCACAGCCTCTCACAGCAATTTTCAATAAATCTATGTCAGTGAGGATATTTCCAAGTTTTTGGAAGGATTCTTTTATTATCCCTATACATAAAAAGGGCTATAAAGCTGAAATTAATAACTATAGGCCAATATCCAAGCTATCCTGCGTTCCTAAACTTTTTGAGAGTATTGTTTATGATAACCTCTTTTTTCACTGTAAATCCCTGATTTCACCTAAACAACACGGGTTTTTCAAGGGCAGATCGACGACCACTAATTTAACGGAATTCGTGTCTAACAGTCTTAATGCAATGGAAGTTGGTCATGACGTCGATGCTATCACTACTGACTTTAGTAAAGCTTTTGACAAAATTTTGCATGAGATTATTCTGTTCAAATTTCAAGCACTTGTGTTTCCACTTTTTTTTTGCTTTGGTTAGAATCGTATTTAATAAATCGTCAATATAGGGTACTTTTTCGGTCAGCTACTTCGATGTCATTTACGGTTAAGTCTGGAGTGCCTCAGGGTAGCCACCTTGGTCCACTAATTTTTATTTGATCCATAAACGATGTTACTTTAATTATAAAAAAGTCGGAATCCAATATTATGCGGATGATATGAAAATTTCTAAAATAATTTCATCTCCTTCAGATAGTATTGTCCTTCAGGAGGATTTAAATAAATTTTCAATTTGGTGTCAGAAGAACCATCTGGAGCTTAATGTTAACAAATGCCAACCTATTACGTTTTCCCATAAACGCATTCGTCATCCACCTCGTGATTATTATCTTAATAATACGCTTGTTCCAAGAGTCACGGCTATTCGTGACTTAGGAATTCTCTGTGACAGTGACTTAAATTTCCACTCCCATTTCGATAATATAGTTAGTAGGGCTAACTCTATGCTTGGCTTTGTTAAGCGGTGGTCTAACAAGTTTTCTGACCCTTACGTTACTAGGGCTCTTTATATGACTTATGTTAGGCCGATACTGGAATACGCTAGTCAAGTTTTGTCACCATATTAACAGGTACACATTCAAAGAGTTGAGGCGGTCCAACGTAGATTTGTAAGGTTTGCTCTTCGTGGGCTTCCTTGGGTGGACACTTTCAACTTACCTACTTATGTAGACCGTCTCAAACTTATAGATTTACAAACGCTTCAAAAGCGTCGGCAAATAGCTGCTATCGTGTTTGTGCACCAAGTAATTGCTGGTGCTATTGATTCTCCATTTCTCTTAGAACGGATAAATCTTAATATTAAAGCTTAGATCTGTGTCGCTTTTTAAAATACAATTTCATAGCACAGAGTATGGGAAAAATGAACCCATTTCGAGAATGTTACGCGAAGTTAATAATTGTGCCGGGAAATTTGACTTTAATTACAGCAAACTTCAGCTTAAAAGGAGCTTAAGCAAATGAGTTTTTTTTATGTACTTGTCTTATATGTATATTTGTGTTATATGTATATCTATATTATATGTTATTTTTATGTTTAAAATAAAAATAAATATATAGTATTTGACGATTTCGATTTTTATAACAAACTGCTATTTGCAATTCGCATGATTTTTTATTACATTTAATTTATAATTTTTAAAGCCTCAAATTAACAGGTGACACTGGAGGGAAGTAGTAGCGTTCTTTACAGAATTGCGAAGCCTAAAGCGAGTGGTAACTTGTTAATTTGTGTTGTTTTTGACGCTGGTACGCTTTTTTAGTTCTTCCTAAGCGAATTATTTTTATTTTATTTATTTTTTTTACTTATAGTTTTAGAACTACTTTAGTTCGAACAATTTTACTTTCTTAATTTTTTAATGATTTGAATTAGCAAGTGACGACATAGGGAAGTAGTAGCTTTTTTCAGAATTGTGAAGCCCTATGTAAGTGGTACCTTGTTAAATCAAATTTTAATGTTTTGTTTGCTTTAATTTTTATATATTTTATTTATTTTTATTTTATTTATTTAACTGCTTGTATTAAGGTGGTGGAAACATCAGAGCTTAATCCATTGCGGATAGTAAATTATTTCTCAGCATGTGAGAAAGTGCAAGAAATCAAGCTTAAAGATAAAAAGATAATTTCTTTCTATATATATGTTTCTCTTTAACATAACATACTAACATTATCTCTCCTTATGCTTGTTTTCACTGATCCAAACAAATTATCGGTCACTTTTTCGGGCCCCATTTTTTTAGTAACGAGAAGGTGGAGCTTGGCTCTGAGATTGCTGAGGATTAGATACTCGATTACTAATAGCTCTTATCGCCCTATAAGCCTTTTGCCTATTTTTGGTAAATTATTAGAAAAAAAATTAAATCGTGAATTAATAAATTTTATGGAAGAAAATAAAATTTTGCCTGAAGAACAATTTGGTTTTCGTAGAGTGCATAATACAATTCATGCTCTACTAAGAATTAAAAATCATGTTAAAAATAACCTTGAGTTAAAAAAATCTACAGGACTAGTCTTATTAGATATCCAAGCGGCATTTGATACTGTATGGCATGATGCTTTAATATTTAAAATGCTTAGCTGAAATTTTCCACTTTATTTAAAAGCTATGGTTAAAAGTTTTTTTAAAGACAGATTTTTTCAAGTCTATATTCAATCTACTGTATCTGATATTCGGTCTATAAATGCAGGAGTTCAACAAGGTTCAATTGTATCACCAACATTATATGGCATTTTTACAAGTGATTTCCCTTCTTTTTCAAACTGTAACTCATCAATATTTGCTGATGATACAGATATTTTCTCTTCTGACCTTCTGCCAAACATTGTAATTCATAATTTGCAAATAGCTTTAACTCAAACTACTGAATTTTTTAACAAATGGAAAATTAAAATCAATATTAATAAATCACAAGCCACCTATTTTAGTAGAAGAACTACTACCAAGCTCGAACCTCATAGTTTCTGGCGAATCCATCTGTTGGTCGGACAACATTCGTTATTTAAGATTTTCATTTATATACTACAATTATAACTATTTTTTTTAACATAAGAAATTTAATTGATAAAATGAAAATATTTAGAAATAATCAATTTATATACTTTTACTCTTATGCAAACGCGTTTCCTAAGGTGTATTAAAAAATTAGGATTATTAAATATTAATAGAATAAGGCCTGCTAGAAAATAAGGTTTAATAGTATAACATTTTACTATATTTTGAATTGCCTAAAATAAGAATTTATTTTATAATCTTTATTCAGAAAATAAATAATCATATACAAAATTTATATTTAAGAAAATAATACACTATAATATAAAAAAATTAATAAATTCTGATAAACATCAGTGCAGTGTGTATTCTTTTTCTGTAAGAGGGGTGGTGTGAAGTGCAACGCACCCTAAAAATAACCACAAACTAATAAACTATACAGACGATTATATTAGAATACCTTTTCTGTCGACACTGATATTTTTCAAATAAAAAATTATCGGCTTAGCGGAGCTCCATTTATGTATGTATTGTAAAAATACTCTACCTACCTATAGTTCAATACAAATTGTTTTCATTTCATATAAATGATTTTTGTTTTTGCAAGAGAGAGAAATCAAGTCTGAGAAATTTATAAGAATTTAGAAAAAACAGCAAAATAAGTTTTGCACTTTCACCTCCACTGCATTGCAAATCATTTTTGATATTTGAATAAAAAACTATAGTTTTATGATTTTTTGGAATTTTAAATTATTTTGTGAATGTGAAAATATCGAAAAATTACTGAAAATTATTTTTATAGGTATAGCTAATTTTAAATTTTTTTTGGTCATATTTTAACATATTTGTGAATAAGTAGGTACATATATAAATATGCTTTAAATAGTAAAATATAATTTAAGCTGATTCCATTGTAAATTCAATTAGTTATGATACGGAAGATAAAGACGAAGCTAATGATTCAGTTCACAAAAATTCATATAACTTTAATGTTGAGTCTAGAATATACTAATCAATATTTCAAACTATATTATTGAAGTTAATTCAATGAAATATGTTTGTGGATACATAATATTTAAAATATTAAATAAAATAAATCGCGAATATTGTAAAAATATTTTGATAAAAGAAAACCAAACATATGATCTTAATTCAAAGTGGTTCCTCTTAAACAAATATTATCACAAACAAAATTTGTGTTTCAAATGTACCTACTATCAGAATTATTTTATGGGTTTTGTAATTATATTTTTATAACAAAAAAATGTATCTTAGGTTTCTGCATATCATGTTAAAATGCTTGATATTTTTTTTTATGTAATTGGTTTACGACTAATATTAAAAAAATAGTTGAAATTTGTATTCAAAAACAAATAATTCTGAAAAATATCATAAATGGTTTTCTGACGGACCATGTTTAAATCATCGACAGAATATTCTTGAATTTTACTTTTATTGTACATGGCTTGTAGAAAAATTTAATAAACAGGAGTTTTACAAAAAAACGCAAGAATAAGAAGTACAGCTAATGAAATAAATCATAATAGAAAGTTAAAAATTATTAAAGCTTAGCATTTAAATTTTACAATATTTTCAACCAGTTTCTAAAATAAGAAATGAAAAAGATCAATAAAAATATTTTTTAAAATAAAAATAAATATTTTTCTTTTTCAAATAGGTACATAAGTACTTTTGCATTAAAAAATAGCCAAATGATTTAAAAAAAAAAATCATCCGATTTGAAAATATATTTTTCTATTCTCAATCTCAATTATCCATAAAAAATCATTGCTAAAACAACAACAAATCAATGCAAAACAAATTTGCTCATACTTCCTATCTTTTCATAATTACAAATTTGTTTTCTCACAACGTAACTATAGAAACAGAGCCTTACAGAGTTTTATTGTGTATGTGTTTGTAATATTTTTGTGGAGCCAGAATTTTTTTGAATTTTGTTCTAGCATAAAAACGACAAAAATCGTATTCTAATATAATCGTCTGTATAGAGTTTATTAGTTTGTGATATAACATAAAAACTATGTTGTAATAAATATGCTATAAAACGCAATGCAAAGCCAGACATTTTTAAATGATTTACTTTAAGAACAAAGACCCTCATTAGAGAATAAAGGAATGAACACTTGTGTAAATAAAATGTAT
This sequence comes from Rhamphomyia laevipes, assembly GCA_963920725.1. Classification (NCBI taxonomy): domain Eukaryota; kingdom Metazoa; phylum Arthropoda; class Insecta; order Diptera; family Empididae; genus Rhamphomyia; species Rhamphomyia laevipes. Next base: position 60,851,467 of record OY987255.1, on the reverse strand, counting down.
TTGTCGATTGCCCAATATTGGTTATGTCGTTAGTATTTGAAGTATGTTATATAATTAAGTATTTTAAGTATGTTATAAAGCTCATTTAAGTTTATTAGTTTATTATTATAATTATGAAGAAATATATTTAAGTTTTATGTAAAAGAAATATAAGTAATAAAGTCAGTTCAACTTATAACTCAGAAGAAGCAAGAAGTTTTTTTTATTATTGATAATATCAAGTATACCCTCTAATATAAACTTTACAAATATACATATATTATATTATTAGAGTTTAACCCTCGCGCTCAATTTTTATTTTGTCGCTTACACAGTTGCATATCAGTTTTTATTAAAGAGAATGGTGAATTCCGTTTATGTACTTTAATTATTTATTTTTATAGAGAGAAAGTAATTTAAATAATATTTATCATATATACGATTTTTTGTTTCATTATATATATTATATTTTATATTGAATTTTATATTTTGATAGGGTAACAGGGGTAGTTTTCTTACATATATTTTTTGTGGATTTATTTGAATTAATGATTAGTTTTGAAATTACATTTTTCAGTGTTGCAAAAAGGAATTATTTTTCATAACGTTACGCACGGGTTTCATTATGAAACGGAATTGAAGTCTTTAACGTTATGAGTAACGTTAAAATAACTGTAAAAAACAAATTCCGTTATGTTATTTCGTTACGTTATAATGCCTATCTGAAAAATTTCTGAAATATGTTATACATATATAAAAAAATAAATACAGAAAATTATCAAAAATAGATTGAATTTTTTCATTTATTATTATTACCATTACAAAAACAAAATATTATTTTATTCATTATTACTACAAAGTTATAACAATAATATTAATATATTAAAGATTAAATTAATTCAGTGAAATAGTTTATAATTAGTATAACATAACAATCCATATTATATTCCATATTAGCTTCAAAGAAATATTTAATAAAGTTGTAGTAGAAATTAAAAATTACAATAGTATTATATTATATTGTGCCAGTATACATCAGTTACAGCAGATGGAATGATGAATTTAATAAACTAAAAGAGTATTTAAAAGCATTTGATAAAAGCAATGTCATGGTAATAGGTGACTTTAATGCAAGAATTGGTCAGATGAATAATATAATGAAAAATGAAAGAAAATCTAAAGATTTAAAAGTAAATAGTAATGGAAGATATGTCTTGGAAATGTGTAATGAATTAGGATATTATATAATTAATGGGTGTACAAAAGGGGATGAAAACGGAGAATATACGTTTATAAACAGTAACGGTGCGTCAGTAATAGACATCTGTATGGTTAAAGGGCAGTGGAAAAATATTCTAGAAGAATTTAACATAAATGAAAACAACTATACAGAGCATATGCCAATTACTGCAAAAATCAATATACAGGTAAATAACGTATGTGAGAAAATAAATCTGCTACCAAAAATACTTTGGAAAGAAAATTATAAACGTCAATATCAACAGAAAATGACAGAGAAAAGCACAGAAATAAAGACGGAAAATGTTGCAGTAGATGAAATTAGTAGAACTCTAAAAAATTGTATAATAAATTCAATAGTAAAAAAATCAAACAATAACATAAAATTCCAAGAGGAATGGTTCGACTGGCAATGCTGGAAAATGAGAAAAGAGTCATTTAAATATCTCAGACTATACAAAAAAACTGAAGTAGCAGAATATAGAATGCTGTATATAAAAATAAATCGAGAATTTAAAGAATTATGCGTACAAAAAAAAACATAAATATAACACTAATCTTGCGATAAGCCTAATAAAAGCAAAAGATTCTACAAGTATATGGAAAATTGTAAATAAATTAAAGGGAATTGTTCCTGTTGTGGGCAGAAAAATATGTGCGCAAGAATTAGCAAACTACTTCTCTATACAATTAAACCCACCAAATTCATCGCTATCTATTCAATTTGCAGAAACAGATATAGAATCAGATATTCTAGATCCAGATTTCACCGTACAAGAACTAATGATGGTATTACAAAAAATTAAAAATAATAAGGCACCGGGAGAGGATAGAATTCTAGTTGAATTTTTGAAAAATGCACCAAGGGAATATAAAGAGAAACTATTAGATTTTTTTAATATTATATATAAAAATGCGACAATAGCAATAGATTTTCAACATTCAATTATTTATCCAATATATAAAAAAGGAATTCCTAATGAAACATCTAACTATAGAGCAATAGCATTCTCCAACTCTATTGCTAAAGTTTTCTGTGCGCTGCTTCTAAAACGGCTGAATGAATTTATTAAGCCAAAAAACCTTCTGTCAGAATATCAAGCTGGATTCAGAGAAAATTATGGAACCAATGATCAGATATATGTTTTAACAAACACTATAAAGCTGCGACAAATAAGAAATAAAAAAGTATATGCTTTCTTTATAGACTTAAAATCCGCATTCGATTGTATAGATAGAAATGCATTGATATATAAACTAAATGAAAAAGGAATCTCATATAAATTTAAAATGATGCTAAAAGCAATATACAAACTATATAGCAAAAGTTTGGAATGGCCTAGCAGTATCTGATGAATTTTTGACCACGATTGGACTTAGACAAGGATGTATTATAAGTCCAACTTTATTTACAATGTTTATTGATGATATTACAGAAATACTACCAGGTGGTGTACAAATATTAGAATTATTAATAAAAATATTAATGTATGCTGATGATATGGTTATATTAGCTGAAACACCAGAATCATTACAGCTAATGATTAATAAGCTGAATCAATATTTTAAAAAATGGAATCTGCTGATCAATCTTAGTAAATCAAAAATCATGGTGTTTAAATCGGGAGGAAGATTGGCAAAAAATAAAAAATGGTATTACGATGGAACGAAAATAGATATCGTGAATGAATATAAGTATTTAGGAGTGATTTTTACATCAAAACTTAGTATGCATAAACATCTGGAAGAGAGGTATAATCAAGCAACAGCAGCTCTACATGGAACATGGAAAAATTTGTTAGGAAATGGTAATGTGCCACACTCCGTTAAGTATAAAATAATTATGCATACTAATAAATAATTCTCCAGACTACGTCATTTACGTGGAAACCGGTCTTACACCACTATATCTTTACACCTTAAAGCTAAATGTGGATTATGTAATTAAAACTATGGCAGAAGATAACGCAAGGTTAACATATAAAATTTCAAATATTATACATCGAAAAAAAGAACTACACATAAAACATTGTATAAAATTAGCAGAAGAACACGATATAGATATGAATTTGAACGAATTTGACGTAGATATGGCAAAATCAATTATATAAACTAATTAGAAAAATGGATGAAGAATTTAGGAAACAATATTTGCATAAGGCGAAAACATCAAGCTATAGAAACTTCTATGTAAATATGAATCATGAACTTGGCGAAAATAATTATTTCAATGATAAATATAAAACATCAGAAATTGCAGCCATTTTTAAAATTTGAGGGGAATTATTATATCTAAATTATACACCTCAGATACGGAAACGTCAACATGTACAATGTGTAATCTTCACAGAGAGGATAATATTTTTCATTTCTTAACAGAATGTCCAATACTGAGAGAAATAAGAAAAACATATTTTAATAAGAATGTATTAAGCGAAGATGAAGGAATGGAAATTCTAAATGGTAAAAATTGGAAATTATTAGCTGGTTACACAGCGGATGCTTATAAATACAGGAAGTTAATACAGGAGGAATACATATAAAAATAATAATTATAATTAATAATGAAATAATAATACAATATAAAATATAAATAATGAAATGATAATACATACTATATAAAAATAATAACTATAATACAATATAAAATATAAAATAATACTTACATCAATAAGCAATAAATATATATAAAAACAAAAAAGCAGACGGCTATAAGCCAATGAATTTTTGTATTTTACATAAAACCAAAAAAAAAAAAAGAACATGTAAAACTTTATAAATATTTTTTAATAAAATACTTTTTGAATTGAATTGAATTGAAAAATTGAATAATAATACATATCATAATGTATGTAGGAACTTTTCAGAAAATTAAATTAGAAAAATTAATATATAATCAACTTTTTTCTTAGGAACTTTAAATTTGATAGCAATTGGCACAGTGTTTGTTTTACATAGTTTGTTATACACAACTATGCGATTTCATATCTTTGAATATCTAGCTGTTAATATGATTTTTTTAATTAAGATTTTTAATAATAATTTCTCTGTTATACCATTTCTGTAGTGTACCAGTAGTAATGTTTAGATAACAGAATTAAAAAGTATTAAATCTGATAATGAATTTGTCACATCGATTTTTGATTTACGCCGGAAATACAGCCTAGCACAGTACTCGTGAGCGAATTCTCTAATTCAAATGTGAGAAATGTCATTATATAGTAATTCTTATTAATTTAATACATTATGTCACAGGCATATAATTTAGGTTCTACGCCATGAATTTCTGTTAATTGATGTATATTTGATGTATATTATTAAATCAAAACAATCTAGGAAAATTATTTTCGAATCTGCAGTACTCCCGGTTTTAACGCATGACTGCCAAACATGGAGTAACAATATCAAAATAATAAATGAGCTACGAGTTTGCCAACGATCAACGGAAAGAAGTTTATTAAAAATCAGTCGGCACCAAAGAATAAAAAATATAAATATTCGCAACAGAACAGGCTTCAAAGATGTCAGAGAAAGAGCGAGGAAATTAAAATGGGACTGGGCCGGACATTTGATTAGAATACAGGATGATAGATGGACGAAAAGAACTACGGAATGGATACCATTAGATGCTACACGGAAAGTAGGTCGACAACAAAAGAGATGGAAAGATGAGCTGGTTAATTTTGATAAACGTTGGTTTAGAAAAGCACAAGACAGACATAGATGGAAAATAATGGGGGAGGCTTTTGCCGTATTTTAATTTTAATATATATTAATAAAGTAATACATATTTATATTATATATCTAGAGTAAATTAAAAATTATAAAGTAAGTTTAAATGAATTAAATAGGCTGATCAGCTAATAATAATAATTAAATTGTTTTGCAATAGTTTTTATATTATAGCAATCTATTTTATGTATACGTAACTTTTATGTTTTAAACACAATACAATCCATTATTCTCGAATCCTCTTCGAAAACTAAAATCCTTCAAAACCACCAACGTATTACCTATATTATTTATTTATCAATATCGTTTTTATAAGTTGCTGATACTTATATACAATTTTTTTAATATATTATTCTTTTATAATATATATTTTTTTTTGCAGCCAATTTTTCTGTAAAATTTCCATTTTTTTAAACTTGTAATATATTTTGAGTAAAATTTTTGAATTATAAATACCTACATATATATATACATATCGTTAAATCATACATTATACATATATATATATATTTTAATATAATTTGAAATCCTAATTATTCGAGATTTCATTCTTTATATTTATACTTTTATTATTATATTTTTTTTTCATTATATTTTATAAAAAAATTCTTACGAATTAGAAGATTTAAATGGTAATAAAATTCATGGTGTATACCATGGTAAAGATTTACGTACACAAAATTATCATTTATAAGTTAGTTTAATGTTGTGAGGTGCAACGCACTCTAAATTTGATACAAAACAAATAATAAACTTTAAATATGTCAATATGCTATTTTGCAATGCATATTTTAAAGAACAAAGACACCACCAAAGAATAAACACTTGTGTAAACAAAATGCATTTGGTTGTTGGCCAATATTGCTAATTTAGCAATATTGACTGATAAGCATTTTTATATGCATTAAAGGTTTATATAGTTTACTGCATTTTGTGCATTTATAATATTTCCCAATATGTTCTAATTAATGGTATAAAATTTACATGTTAGATATAAGTTTCAGTTTGTATAAAATTATTCTTTTAAAGTAATAAAGTTTAGTTCAAGTTTTAACTCAAAGCGAACAAGGAACAAGAAGTCTTTTTATTTAAATTTGCAATAGACTACAAATATAAACTTTAAATGGCGATCCTGCCAGTGTTTTCTAAAGAAATAGTTTATATAAGTTATAAAAATACAATAAAATTTATTACGGTATTAAACTTTAGAAAAAAAAATTTAATTATTAAACTTTAAAGAAAAAAAAAACATTATTATTGTGATAAAGAATATATGTATTATAACATTTAAAATACATACATATATTTTAAAAAAAAGGAGACTATAAGTGAAAAATAATATTTTTGTGAAAACCATAATATGGGAAAAGGACAATCCAAAGAGCAGACAACGGTTAATAGTGGACCACAAATAGCATCATTCACCCCACAAGTAACAAGAGATCATTATACAGCGCTGGTATTATTAATGATGTTTATAACAGCAGTAGTGATTTTATTAGCGTGGTTAGGAATAAACATCTAGTCAAACATCTAGAGAGACCAACAAAATTGTCAACAATCAGCTACAATCAGTTTAAAGAAGAAAAAAAGATAAGTTGAAAAAGTTTATATTATTTAAATATATTATATTTATATATGTTATTTTCAAATACATTATCATAAAGTAATAATATGACATTATATTATTATCATAAAAATTGGAAAATATTTAAATTATAAAATTTATATATTATGTTATTTTATTTTAATAAAAGTTGAAAAATATTGAAATTATAAAAAAAAAAAATATGTAACAAATATAAACTTTGCAGGATCACTGCATATAAAATAATAATAAATAAGAATATTTAAAATATTTTTTTTTTACTTTGAATATTATATGGAGTAAATACAGTAGAAATAATTTTTTTTTTCTTTTTGATAAATTGGAAAATAAAATAATATTGAGAAACTTGTGGAAATTTTTTTAAACTCAAAGTTGTAATAGTTAAAAAATTGATGAATGATATAATGAATAGTGGTGATTTTTCTTTTTGGATTAATATGGATTTGAAGTTTGAAGATATTTCCGATATTTCTTGCTTTATTTTTATATGCAAGGAAAGAGAACTTTGGAAATTCATGCCTGAAAAATAAATAAATAATGAATATATATGAATTCGTGTATGAAAATAAATTATTATACGATACAAATATTTGAAATTATCAATTTCGAATTTAGTTTTTACATTTGATATTTTTGTTTTCTTTCAAAAGGATTTTCGTTCATTCTAATATAAAAAATCGTTCTGTTGGTTTGGTCAAAAATTTTAATATAATAATAATATGTATTATGTAAAAACTTAGTATATATATGGTGGATAATGTAGCATTATTAATTATTTTGTGGATTGATTCAATGAAATTTATTGAATCATATTTGTATTAAATATTATCATTTTATTGAATCATATTCCTATTAAAAGTTGTAATTATAGTTCATCAAATTATGAACTATATTCATTAAAAATATTAGTTTTGAGAATTTGTACTGTTTAATTTGAAATTATTTTTGACAAATTCTTATGAATTTTTTTTTTGTCTCTTCCATAATTGTAAGATTACTTTGTTTTACAATTGAATTTAGGGGTTAATCTTGTTTTATTATTATTAAATGGGAATATTATAAATTTTTTTTTTATATATATTAGTTTAGTTAAACTACTAATAAAGGATGTTACGAAATTATGAATGCGAGGGAGTTGATCACTAATTTAACACAAATATGTCAAACTATATATAAAATAGTAATAAATTTAAGGAAAGATGGACCAAATAGAAAGAGGTCGAGGGAGAGAGCACATGAGAAAATAGGAGTTTTACAAAAATTTTATATACAATATAAAAATATTATTTAAGAGTTAGGAAAATTAAAATTTAGCACATTACAGAATATTGAAGCCAAAAGTATTGCAGAAAGAATAGAAACATATAAAAAAGAAGCATTAGTTAGGATAAACAATAGTATATACAACGAAAAAGAAGAGTTTAATAATACTGGGGAAGTAGAAAAAGTACAAGAAAAGTCAGAGATAATAGTAGAAAACGTAGAAAGAGTGGTACTTAGTAACTTAAATAACATAAGTGAAAACTATTACAATTCAAAATATTACAATTCAAAACGAAATGGCAACTTTTGATTTTAGTACCGGACAGAAATTACCCGTGTTTAATGCATCAAGCGACGAATTACGAGATTTTCTAAATACAATTGAATTTTATCACGACACGCTTGCATAAGCTAGTCAAAGAACTCTAATTCAATCTTTATTAAAATGTAAAATACAGGGTCGCGCATTAACCGAATTAGGATCTAATAAACCAAATACATTAATGTGCACCGAAGGAGACATTAGAATCTATTCAGGCAAGATTGAATAGAGCAAAACAGGCTAATAAATCTATGAGAGAATATGTTACAGAAATAGAAAATTTAGTGACAAAAATGATAGATTTAGAAGTAACAGCTCAGGGAGAAGGTAGTGGAGAAGCATTAAAGGAGTCTAATGAGCACGCAGTTTAGCTTTCTTGTAAAATGAAGTACAAGAAAAATATAAAATCGTACTCGTTAGTGCTCGCCACACAAAATTCCAAGAAGCTATCAAACATCTATTGGAAATATCAATCAGGATGTATGGACGTTAAGTCGGAAAATTTATATCATGTAGATAACAAGAATGCTAATAGAAATTTTGTAAATAATAGCAACCAATACAATAATAATTACAATCGTCCAAATAATTTTGTTAAAAATCAAAATAATTATTGGGGAAACTCGATAGGTAACCAACATCAAAATAATAATAGATATAACCAAAATCAGAATCGAAACTATCAAAATCAAAATTCTAATAGATATAACCAAAATCAAGGTTATAATAGAAATAATTCCAATAATAATGCGGTACACAATAACTCAAATGGTAGGGGTAATTCGAACTTTAGGAGGGGATATAGTGGTAGTTCTAATAATAATTATAATGGTAGTTATAATAATAATAGAAACAATAATTATAATACCGCACAAAATAATCAGGATAGATCATATAACAATAATAACATTCAAAATAGTAGAGTTTATACAGTTAAAGAGGGAAACTCTCAGCCCACCGAAAGCAGTGCCAACCTTTGGGGGGGGAGGGAGGAATAGTCAAAGTAAATACAAACAAAGACATACAGGGTATCTACATAGGAGATGTGACGAGGGGAATGTATATAGAAATTAAAATAGGAAAACAGAATAGGTGTATAAGGTTATTGGTAGATACAGGAGCATCAATATGTTTAATGAAAAGGAAATTTTTAGAAGATAACGAATTAGATAAGCAAAATCCGATTAGAATAAAAGGCATATCAGGAGCTAGAGAAACTTTAGGAGCTAGAAAAAGTTTAGGAGCTACAGAAATAAAGTTAAATTTTGACAATTTTTACAAGTGGTATAAATTCCATATCGTAGATGACAGTTTTCCCGTTGATGGTATTATCGGTGCAAATTTCCTTGAAGAAGTCGATGCAGTTATTGACTTAGAAAAATCTGTTGTAAAATTTAAAATTTACAATTCAATAATAAAGCTACCTTTGGTAAAACAAGAAGAAAGAAATTCTTTATCATTGCATGCGCGTTGTGAAAGCACATATTTTATAGACACTAAATACGCAGACGACCGATTATTTCACCCACAAGAAAGTAATACAAATTTATATTATATCTAGAGTAAATTAAAAATTATAAAGTAAGATAAAAAGATAATTTCTTTCTATTATATGTTTCTCTTTAACATAACATGTAATGGTTCATTTTTTTTGTATATGAAGAGTTGCAATTAAAGATTGTATATCAAGATTTTCGGATTGCATAATTTTAGGTGTATTGATTATGAAGTTAAGATTCAAACCTGTGTAGAACTTCTGGAGTGTAGAACTTATCAATCTGAGCAAATTCCACGTTCCAACAAAAAAAAATTATTAGCAAAAAGAAAAACTTGTAGTTTATCCACACAAAAATAAATTTATGGGATAAAAAATTATTATGGAATTATTATTGTAAATAGGGAATCCTATTTATGTTTTACCTGATTTTAGGGAATTTACCTAAAGTATCATTTTGATCATTTTTTTTTAATTCTAATAGAATTCATTAAGTTCATTAATCTTTAAAATCAATTATTATTAGTAATGATTTTTATTAAATTTCAGTAATTTTTTATGAATTAAACGTTATTTTTTTAAATACAACTATCAAATTCATAATCTTTAATTAGAACCATTGTTCAAAATGATATAAATACCCTTAAAATCGGTGGTAAGAAAAAAAAGTGGACAGTCCAAATTTCAAGTTCAAATGGAAGACAGGTATTCCCTGGGATTCACTTTCTAATTTTATTAATAGTCTGGTATTACCTGGCTATTTACGAAACTAGAAATTTGAATTCATTCCTATTTATTTAATTTTTTTATTTTCGCGATTATCTTACTTTAATTTAAATATTGTTTTATAATTTTATTTTATTTTAATTTACTTGGGATTTCCTTGTAAATGCCCTAAAATTATGGCTTAGGAAATCTTGCCAATTTTTGGTTTATTTTATTCATATATATATATATATATATAATATTTAGTTATTGCGTGATTTCTTAGTACGTTTTAGTTTTTTTTTAGTTCAAGAAATTTCAATATTAGGTTTTATTTTATTTTATTTTATACTATGGAATATTCTGCATATTTTAATTTATTATTTTTTTTATTAATATAAAATTTAGTTTTTTTTTATATATTAATTCAATTCGATTTTAGTTTTCTTTAATTTTTATTTTTAATATTTTGAAGATTTATTTGATAATTTTATAAACTCAAATAAAGAAGAATTTCATATTCGTATAAGAATATGAATAATTTGTACTAGGCGATCAGAATCGTTAAAGTAATACAAATTGCATGTGCAAATTATTTGAATTTATAATATTAATGGCTTCCCCATATATATTAATTACAACAACAAAATTGTAACAATTAGTTGTTATTGTAATATGCATTAAGTTTTGGTTTTTTTATATGTATATATAATTTTGAGTTATTTCGTAGTTGGTCAATTTAGTTTTTATTAGAATTTTATTAATTGCATTTTTTTTATATTTTTTTTTTATCCATATTTTGAAGATTTTTGTATTTAATTTTATCATTATAAATTCAAATAAAGTAGAATCTCATATTCATTCGTATAGGAATATGAATAATTTGTACTAGGCGATCAGAATCGTTAAAGTAGTATGAAGGGTGTGTACAATTATTTGAATTTGTAATAATAATTAATGGCTTCCTTATATAATATATATTAATTACAACAACACAATTTTAATTATTAGTTGTTGTTGTAATATGTATTAATTTTGATTAGAGTTTTTATTATAGAGTTTTTTTTATATCAAAATTATTTTATATTTGTGTATACAATTTTTTTTTTTTAATTTATTTTGGATTTTTAATAAAAATTATTTTTAAAATGGACGGAATAATGTTTTATTTTTAAATAAGGTTTTTTTATTTTTCCTTCGCAGGATTTAATAATTTTTTTTTTTTTTTTTTGATTATGCAGTGATTGAGTGAGTAAGTAGATTTGAATAATATATAGGGTGATCATACATTTAGGATTATTTTAGGATTTTTGTATTGATCACATGGATGGGTGGGCAAAATTTAAAATGGTATATCATCTAAATCCATTTCATTAAACATGTTTATCTAATTTTGGTGTTACATATTAGTTTTAGGGGAATTTAAAATTTAGAGTAGTTTATTTTATTTTTCTATTAATTTTTATTAGTATATTTTATCCTTGATTTTCTTTATTTATTTTATTTAGTTTATTATTGCACGCAATTTTTGTATGAATGTTACGCGCATTTGTGAACCCCCCTATTTTCAGGCTTACGCTACCCCAATTAGACGTGCAGCGCTGTAAACCGATATTATTATTTATTATATTTTAATTAGTTAGAAGATTGTGATTGGTTACTGACATTTGTATGTTACAAATGGCGCCCGACCAGGACCTGAAATGAACATACATTCATTACAAATGGCGTGAGAGTAGGAACATGAAGTAAAAAAATAAGATGTTTTAACATATACATTCGTTACCAATTGCGCCCGATTTTAATGTCCTTTTAACAATAATTGAATTATTTCTAATAAACAATATTATATTTGGCTAAAAATAAAAATGTTTAACATACATTCATTACAAATGGCGCCCGAGCAGGGACCCTGATAAGTATCCCGAAAAGGGACTTGAAAGTAACCAAGGTATCTAGAAAAGTGGAACATTTTTTTATTACAAATGATGCACAAGAAAGAACCTGAAGAACATCAAGGTTTCTGGCACTCGATTTTTATTAATTAATATTTTATGTATTATCCTTGTAGTGATTAAATATTGATTCATAGGTTGAAATTTTAATTTTCGGAAATACGTTTCAATTTGTTTTTTTTTTTGTAGCTAATTAACGTCCATTATTAGGTTTGACGTTTTGTATTAGTATTGTATCTATATAGGAATAATATATAAAATTATTAGTGTAGTTTCAGGAAATTTATCTGTAAATTTGATTATATTTTGAATTTTTGGCGTTCTATAGTATCGGTTTCGCAATGGACATGCGGAGATTTGGCTGTACTTAGCTAAATTCCGACCGGCAAATGTGGTGCTATTAGATTTCTAAAGATTTGAATTACTTTGATTATTTACAAATAAGTTTTAGTTATTAGTAATTTTGTTGTTGTATTATTAGTATCGGTTTCGCAATGGAAATTCGGAGATTTGGATGTACTTAGCTAAATTCCGACCGGCAAATTTGATCCTGGTAGTTATATGATAAAATGACTAATGTTTATTAAATAAATTACATTAAATAGATTATGTTTTATGCGTGGATTTTAACGAAAATTTTAGTATGCAAATTGTAATGGACATGCGGAGATTTGGCCAAATTCCGACCGACATTTGTATCTAATAATGATTAATTATAATGCATCATAGAATTGTGATTTACCTTAATTTAGTTTATGTTCATATGTATAATCGAGTTTATTAATTAGTTTATTTCTTTTCTGTACCCCAAATTAGTATTGTGTTATTTAAACTTACCTTCGCTATGTATCAAATTAAAAAAAAAAAAATCTTAATGAATGCTAGGGAAAAAGCATTTATTTCATTAATTTTTGAAGTTATTATTAGTTCTTTGAGTATTGAATTGTTTCATTCACCAAGGAAAGTAGATATGGAAACTCATTGTTCCATTTGTAGCGAATTACTGTCGACATCAAATAACTTAGTTATTACTAAATGTCAACATGTATTTCATAGCGCATGTATCAGCACATGGCTAAAAGATAACCAAACGTGTCCAAATTGTCGTGTGGAATGTCTTGTAAAAGATATTAAAACCCACAAACTTAAACAATCGAAAAATACTGGTGCATCATTAAAAACTAATGTTACAACCAGATCTCAGACTTATTTATTAACCCCTGATAAAATCACAAATCCAAGTATGGGTGCATCAAACCAGTTTGCAACCATAAACGACCAAATATCGAATTCAGATCCAAGAGGTGCAATCGGAAATTCTTTCGATTTATCCACTTTAACGGAAATCATTAGGAAAACGGTAGAAGTAAACCAAGATCTAGCTATGAGTAGATTACAAGCTAGCTTGAAACAATCGATAAAGGAATCCGTAGAACATTCAATACAAAATATGAATATTCGTCCAGAACCTAGGTTAACATTACCAAATAATGTAAATAATAATTTCGCATTTCCTCCACCATTCGTGGAAAACCACAATAGGAATACAATTATTAATCAATCGGTTAATAGTACTCAAAATAATAGTGAACGATTTTCACAACCAAGACGAAATAATAATAGAAATTTAAATACAGATTCGGTTCCGAATAGAAATTCAAATTATGACTTAAATCATAATCATGGAAATAATGATAATCAAGATCAAAATCACGTCGGAACTATAATTTCTAATGAACGTAGGGCCAACTTGATCAAAAGTTGGAATTTAAATTTTAGTGGTAAACGTACTGGTCTGACGGTTGATGAATTTATTTACCGAATAGAAACATTAACAAATCAAATGTTAAATAGAGATTTTCAGAATTTATGTTCTGATTTACATTTAGTATTCACGGATAAAGCCAAAAATTGGTATTGGCGATATCATATAAAAGTCGCGGGTAGAATTCAGTGGCCCGATTTTTGTCAAGCGTTACGCAGACAATTCGAAGAACGGCGTAGCGATATAGATATCATAGAACAAATCCGTGAAAGAAAACAACGAAACGGAAAGTGTTTTGATGATTTTTACGAATCGATTATGTATCTATATGATAAATTAAGAGATCAGATTTCTGATGCAGACTTATTAAATATCATAAAAAGAAATTTACGGGAGGATGTACGAAGAGATCTTCTCTATGTAGACGTTTGCAACATAGACCATTTACGTTCCTTATGTAGAGCAAAAGAAGATCTAAATAACGATATACGTAAACGAAATAATTTTACTCATAAACCATATCCTTCTCGAAATGTATCAGAAATTCAAACTGACGGTGTAGATTTAACTAAACCACCATTATTAGATAATAATGAGATTGATGTAATCAATTTCAATTCTGACAATAATGATAAAACTATTTGTTGTTGGAATTGCGAGGTAATAGGGCATCATTTTACTGAGTGTTTATCACCCAGAAAAATATTTTGTTATGGCTGTGGAGCCAAAAATATTTATAAGCCAAATTGCAAAATTTGTCGAACAAAAAACTTGATACAGAAACATCAGTCACTTCCCGAAAAAATAAATGATAAATTAAAATCGGATACAACGAATATTTCTATTTTAAAAAGAAATATTGATAGTAGTGGGGAGGAACCACATTTATATAACATTAAACCGTATCAACAAAGATTGAAAGATTATAAACTTACTCGTAAAAATTTTTTTGATAATAAAGTTGATGGTATTTCAACAATTAATAAAACAGAACCAATTAATCAGATCCATAAACGCTCTTCCCTTAGATATCGTTATCATTGGAAGCAATTTAGAGCAAATCGAAATCTTGTAATTTCATCTATCACTACTTTAGAAAATGACGTTCGCTCATATGCCGAAATAAAAGTTTTTGGGAGAAAAATACTAGGTTTAATAGACAGTGGAGCGACCGCAATTTGTATAAGTTTCGATAGTGCTAAAGAATTATTAAACTATAATTTACCTTATGCAAAGTTTAGCTCAGAAGTTAAAACTGCTGACGGAGGTAAACAAACGGTACGAGGTAGTATATACACAGATGTAACCTTTCGTGGTGAAACGAAAAAGATATTATTCTTAATTGTTCCATCACTTACCCAAAATTGTTATTTAGGAATCAATTTTTGGAAAACCTTTAATATTGCTCCGGGAATAATATGCGAGATTTCGGAGGACATAAAAAAAGATCCTAATATGCATTCTCTGACTAAAGAACAAATCGCGAAGTTAGAAGTTGTGAAAAATGCTTTTCCATCGTTTCAGAAGAATGGATTGGGTAAAACTAAATTTTTAAGTCATGATATTGATGTGGGTGATGCAAAACCAATTAAACAACGTCATTATCCTGTATCTCCAGCAATTGAAAAATTAATGTACGACGAAGTAGATAGAATGATCTCGTTAGGTGTTATTGAAGAAAGTCAAAGTCCATGGTGTTCACCAGTTGTTCTGGTGAGAAAACCTGGTAAAGTCAGACTCTGTTTAGACTCGCGAAAAGTAAATAACGTAACAATAAAAGATGCGTATCCGTTACCACATATTGAAGGTATTCTTAGTCTGTTACCAAAAGCAAAAATTATTTCAAGTTTAGACTTGAAAGACGCTTTTTGGCAGATACCTCTTGAAGAAAAATCGAGAGAGAAAACGGCATTTTCTATACCAGGTAGGCCACTATATCAATTTAAAGTCATGCCATTTGGATTATGCAATGCTGCTCAAACTATGTGTAGATTGATGGATTTAGTAATTCCACCACATTTAAAAAATAAAGTTTTTGTTTATTTAGACGATTTATTGATAATCTCGGAAACTTTCGAAGATCATATGAAAATATTATCTACAGTTGCTGAACACCTTCGTAAAGCGGGATTAACAATAAATGTAGGAAAAAGTAAATTTTGTTTAAATGAAGTAAAATATCTAGGTTTCGTAGTAGGAAAAGGCGGTCTTAGAGTAGATTCAGATAAAGTTAGTGTAATAGCTGACTATCCAGCACCAAATTCAGTACGGCAAGTTCACAGATTTCTAGGAATGGCCGGGTAGTATAGGCGTTTCCTTGAAGATTATGCAACATTATCTAGAGCATAATAGAGCATTCAACAGGTAATATTTACCAAGAAGAACGTGCTTGGAAATTATGGGTACCTGATCAACTTACAAATATTGTCATTGAACGCGCCCATAATCCACCACTAGTTGCACATGGTGGTATTTCAAAAACTTTAGAGCGTTTACGCAGAAATTTTTATTGGCCAAAAATGGCAATACAAGTTCGAAATTTCGTTAGAAATTGCGAAGTTTGTAAACAGTCGAAATCTCCAAATCAAACTTTGAAACCTTTAATGGGTTCACAATCTATATCGGAACGTCCTTTTCAAAGATTGTATATCGATATCTTGGGTCCTTATCCAAGAACAAAAGCAGGCTATATAGGTATATTAATAGTTCTTGATCATTATTCGAAATTTCATTGGTTGAAACCATTAAAAAAATTTACATCCACTCCGATTTGTAAATTTATTGAAGAAGAAATTTTTCATACTTATGGAGTTCCAGAATTAATTATCCGTGATAATGGTTCTCAATTTATATCAAATATGTTCAATAAACTTTTAAATAATTATAGTGTCAAACACATGTATACAGCTTTATATTCACCTCAAGCCAACGCGTCAGAAAGAGTAAATCAATCAATATTGTCTGGCATCAGAGCGTATTTAGTAAAAGACCACACTAAATGGGATAATAATTTGTCTAAAATAAGTGCAGCTTTGCGTAGTTCTATGCATCAATCAATCGGGTATTCCCCTTATTTTGTGCTTTATGGCCAAAATATGATTAATGATGCTACTTCCTATAAACTACTTAGAAATATCAATAGCTTAAATCAGAGTGAAGTTAGTTTAGACAAGCTTGATCAAATCCAGCTAATCAGGAATCAAGTTGAAGAAAATATTAAGAAAGCATACGATAGAAACATTAAAACATACAATTTGAGAGCTAAGAAAGATGTAAATTTTGTATTAGGACAAGAAATTTTTCGTAGGAATTTTACATTAAGCAAAGCTTCAGATAAATATAATGCAAAACTTGCTCCCAAATTTGTGAAATCTAGAGTTTTAAAGAGCTTAGGTAGTTCATTATATGAATTAGTAGATCTTAAGGTTAGAAGTGTTGGTATTTATCACGCTAAGGATATTCGGAAATAGTATCATAGGTTGAATAAAAAGTATAGAAAAATATATTTGTATAAATTTATAAGATAGAATTCAATTTATTTAATCATCCATTAGCGTAGTATGTGTATATATATATGTGAATTCAACGAAATTGCCGGATTTCCATATCCATCAAAATAGGTTGAAAGAATAAATTAACAAAATTATATATTTCAGTTTAGCAATTATGATGGACGAGAGTGAGTTGGAGGAGTACTTATCCTGGGATATCCCTCGGACTCCTACCACTCCCGAGCATCTGAAAGATACCCCAGATGAACCGGAGGTATCACCTCCAGCGTATACTCCCTCGTACTCAGCTACCACCACTACCACCTCATACACCACCAGCCCCACCACGTAACTTAGGTGAAAAGCAGCACAACGTGAACACTTGTGAAGGTGTGTGGTTCAATAATCGGCAGCAACGCAAGCAAAACCAACAGGAAAAAACGATTCATCAGTTTCAACAACAACGTCAACATCAATTACCACCTCAAGCGGTCCCAGATGAGTGTATCACAGAAGAAGTAACTAAAGCCTTCCGAGTCATCGATCAGATGGATCTTAAATTATTTGGATGAAAATTTAATTGTTTTTTTATTATTTTTATTATTTATTTTTATTTATTTTTTGAATTATTTTAGATTATTATTTTGAATTTTTTTTTTTATTTTTAATTATCATTTTTTTATTTAGTCATTAAGTTTTTTTTTATTATTTAGTTAAGTATTGAATTATCTTACAAAAATTTCTTGAACTATCTCGGGATTAATTATTATTATTATTTTTTATTTTATTTTTAAAAACCATCATACAGTTCCGTTTCGCTGGTAATAACCGCCAACGTATCTGTTCTGTAATGGTTCATTTTTTTGTATACGAAGAGTTGCAATTAAAGATTGTATATCAAGATTTTCGGATTGCATAATTTTGGGTGTATTGATTATGAAGTTAAGATTCAAACCCGTGTAGAAATTGTGGAGTGTAGAACTTATCAATCTGAGCAAATTCCACGTTCCAACAAAAAAAAAATTATTAGCAAAAAGAAAAACTTGTAGTTTATCCACACAAAAATAAATTTATGGGATAAAAAATTATTATGGAATTATTATTGTAAATAGGGAATCCTATTTATGTTTTACCTGATTTTAGGGAATTTACCTAAAGTATCATTTTGATCATTTTTTTTTAATTCTAATAGAATTCATTAAGTTCATTAATCTTTAAAATCAATTATTACTTACATTTTATATGTATTAGTAATGATTTTTATTAAATTTCAGTAATTTTTTATGAATTAAACGTTATTTTTTTAAATACAACTATCAAATTCATAATTTTTAATTAGAACCATTGTTCAAAATGATATAAATACCCTTAAAATCGGTGGTAAGAAAAAAAAAGTGGACAGTCCAAATTTCAAGTTCAAATGGAAGACAGGTTAGAAATTTGAATTCATTCCTATTTATTTACTTTTTTATTTTCGCGATTATCTTACTTTAATTTAAATATTGTTTTATAATTTTATTTTATTTTAATTTACTTGGGATTTCCTTGTAAATGCCCTAAAATTATGGCTTAGGAAATCTTGCCAATTTTTGGTTTATTTTATTCATATATATATACATAATATTTAGTTATTGCGAGATTTCTTAGTACGTTTTAGTTTTTTTTTAGTTCAAGAAATTTCAATATTAGGTTTTATTTTATTTTCTTTTATTTTATTTTATACTATGGAATATTCTGCATATTTTAATTTATTATTTTTTTTATTAATAAAAAATTTAGTTTTTTTTATATATTAATTCAATTCGATTTTAGTTTTCTTTAATTTTTATTTTTAATATTTTGAAGATTTATTTGATAATTTTATAAACTCAAATAAAGAAGAATTTCATATTCGTATAAGAATATGAATAATTTGTACTAGGCGATCAGAATCGTTAAAGTAGTACAAATTGCATGTGCAAATTATTTGAATTTATAATATTAATGGCTTCCCCATATATATTAATTACAACAACAAAATTGTAACAATTAGTTGTTATTGTAATATGCATTAAGTTTTGGTTTTTTTATATGTATGTATAATTTTGAGTTATTTCGTAGTTGGTCAATTTAGTTTTTATTAGAATTTTATTAATTGCTTTTTTTTATATTTTTTTTATCTATATTTTGAAGATTTTTGTATTTAATTTTATCATTATAAATTCAAATAAAGTAGAATCTCATATTCATTCGTATAGGAATATGAATAATTTGTACTAGGCGATCAGAATCGTTAAAGTAGTATGAAGGGTGTGTACAATTATTTGAATTTGTAATAATAATTAATGGCTTCCTTATATAATATATATTAATTACAACAACACAATTTTAATTATTAGTTGTTGTTGTAATATGTATTAATTTTGATTAGATTTTTTATTATAGAGTTTTTTTTTTTATATCAAAATTATTTTATATTTGTGTATACAATTTTTTTTTTAATTTATTTTGGATTTTTAATAAAAATTATTTTTAAAATGGACGAAATAATGTTTCTTTTTAAATAAGGTTTTTTTATTTTTCCTTCGCAGGATTTAAGAATTTTTTTTTTTTGATTATGCAGTGATTGAGTGAGTAAGTAAATTTGAATAATATATAGGGTGATCATACATTTAGGATTATTTTAGGATTTTTGTATTGATCACATGGATGGGTGGGCAAAATTTAAAATGGTATAACATCTAAATCCATTTCATTAAACATGTTTATCTAATTTTGGTGTTACATATTAGTTTTAGGGGAATTTAAAATTTAGAGTAGTTTATTTTATTTTTCTATTAATTTTTATTAGTATATTTTATCCTTGATTTTCTTTATTTATTTTATTTAGTTTATTATTGCACGCAATTTTTGTATGAATGTTACGCGCATTTGTGAACCCCCCTATTTTCAGGCTTACGCTACCCCAATTAGACGTGCAGCGCGGTAAACCAATATTATTATTGGATAATTAGTATTATATTTTAATTAGTTAGAAGATTGTGATTGGTTAAGGCTCTTGACATTTGTGTGTTACAAATGGCGTCCGACCAGGACCTGAAATGAACATACATTCATTACAAATGGCGTCAGAGTAGGAACATGAAGTAAAAAAAAAGATGTTTTAACATATACATTCGTTACCAATTGCGATTTTAATGACCTTTTAACAATAATTGAATTATTTCTAATAAACAATATTATATTTGGCTAAAAATAAAAATGTTTAACATACATTCATTACAAACATACTAACATTATCTCTCCTAATGCTTGTTTTCGCTGATCCAAACAAATTATCGGTCACTTTTTCGGGCCCCATTTTCTTGGTAACGAGAAGGTGGAGCTTGGCTCTGAGATTGATGAGGATTAGATACTCGATTACTAATAGCTCTTGTCGCCCTATCAGCCTTTTGCCTATTGTTGGTAAATTATTAGAAAAAAAATTAAATCGTGAATTAATAAATTTTATTGAAGAAAATAAAATTTTGCCTGAAGAACAATTTGGTTTTCGTAGAGTGCATAATACAATTCATGCTCTACTAAGAATTAAAAATCATGTTAAAAATAACCTTGAGTTAAAAAAATCTACAGGACTAGATAGTCTTATTAGATATCCAAGCGGCATTTGATACTGTATGTCATGATGCTTTAATATTTAAAATGCTTAGCTTAAATTTTCCACTTTATTTAATAGCTATGGTTAAAAGTTTTTTTAAAGACAGATTTTTTCAAGTCTATATTCAATCTACTGTATCTGATATTCGGTCTATAAATGCAGGAGTTCAACAAGGTTAAATTATATCACCAACATTATATGGCATTTTTACAAGTGATTTCCCTTCTTTTTCAAACTGTAACTCATCAATATTTGCTGATGATACAGATATTTTCTCTTCTGACCTTCTGCCAAACATTGTAATTCATAATTTGCAAATAGCTTTAACTCAAACTACTGAATTTTTTAACAAATGGAAAATTAAAATCAATATTAATAAATCACAAGCCACCTATTTTAGTAGAAGAACTACTACCAAGCTCGAACCTCATAGTTTCTGGCGAATCCATCTGTTGGTCGGACAACATTCGTTATTTAGGATTTTCATTTATATACTACAATTATAACTATTTTTTTTAACATAAGAAATTTAATTGATAAAATGAAAATATTTAGAAATAATCTATTTATATACTTTTACTCTTATGCAAACGCGTTTACTAAGGTGTATTAAAAAATTAGGATTATTAAATATTAATAGAATAAGGTCTGCTAGAAAATAAGGTTTAATAGTATAACATTTTACTATATTTTGAATTGCCTAAAATAAGAATTTATTTTATAATCTTTATTCAGAAAATAAATAATCATGTACAAAATTTATATTTAAGAAAATAATACACTATAATGTAAAAAAATTAATAAATTCTGATAAACATCAGTGTTTATTCTTTTTCTGTAAGAGGGGTGGTGTGAGGTGCAACGCACCCTAAATATAACATAAAAACTATGTTGTAATAAATATGCTATAAAACGCAATGCAAAGCCAGACATTTTTAAATGGTTTACTTTAAGAACAAAGACCCTCATTAGAGAATAAAGGAATGAACACTTGTGTAAACAAAATGTATTTGTCGATTGCCCAATATTGGTTATGACGTTAGTATTTGAAGTATGTTATAAGAATTAAGTATTTTAAGTATGTTATAGAGTTCATTTAAGTTTATTAGTTTATTATTATAATTATGAAGAAATATATTTAAGTTTTATCAAAGACGCTCTAATATTAAGATGGACAGTAATATATTTTTACATTATTTTTCATTAAAAACTGGGGAGGTGCTTTACACAAAAAACAGCTTTGCAATAAATATGGTTTGAGAAGAATAATTATTATATATATGGTTTTGATATTAGATATTTCAATGTGCTTTTTAACACAAAATATTTTTTATTTTCGGTAAATTTTTTTCGTTATATATTTTTAGAAAGGGATAAAAAACATGTTAAGAAAGAGGAAAGAAATATAAAATATATTTTATAATATTGAACCATATATGCGTCTTTAACCTATATTGTTTCTTCTTGCCTTTTTTGTTTTGTTTTTTTTTTTTTTTTTTTTTTTTCACAAGAAATTTTCAAGGCCAACTTTTTCAATTTATTTTTGAAAAATTTAATTTTCATATTTTAGAATTTTAAGTTATTATGGAATCAATTAAGAGTGTTTTGTGACGGACTTTGAAGTAAAAAAAATTGACTTCAATTTGATTTGTTGAGGTCGGCACTCTATATGACTACATAGGACCCTGAAATTGTATGGGATTACTTAGTGAAGAGGGTAAGGTGTAAGGTCTCGTTTGTAGTATCAAATTAAAACCCTTATTGGGCAGAGTATGAAATGAATCTGCAAAAATCATTAATTTTGGAAATTAAAAACAAACATTTCTGATATTTAATATGAAAAACTGAAAATGCCATCACTATTTATGTATGTAAATATTTAATATTATGTAAAATATTACTAACTAACTACGAGTTATCTGGTACCCCTAATTAGCAGCTTGAATGAAAAATGAAATAAATATAGAAAACTATTTCGCGCTATACACAAATAAATTTTTGCAATACATACATTCAAATTCTATAACTTTATACAAATTTATATAAATTAGGGGTACCAGATAACTCGTAGTTAGTTAGTAATATTTTACATAATATTAAATATTTACATACATAAATAGTGATGGCATTTTCAGTTTTTCATATTAAATATCAGAAATATTTGTTTTATATTACCAAAATTAATGATTTTTGCAGATTCATTTCATACTCTGCCCAATAAGGGTTTTAATTTGATACTACAAACGAGACCTTACAGCTTACACCTTACCCTCTTCACCTAAGTAATCCCATACAATTTCAGGGTCCTATGTAGTCATATAGAGTGCCGACCTCAACAAATCAAATTGAAGTCAATTTTTTTTACTTCAAAGTCCGTCACAAAACACTCTTAATTGATTCCATAATAACTTAAAATTCTAAAATATGAAAATTAAATTTTTCAAAAATAAATTGAAAAAGTTGGCCTTGAAAATTTCTTGTGAAAAAAAAAAAAAAAAAAAAAAAAAAAAAAAATGCAAGAAGAAACAATATAGGTTAAAGACGCATATATGGTTCAATATTATAAAATATATTTTATATTTCTTTCCTCTTTCTTAACATGTTTTTTATCCCTTTCTAAAAATATATAACGAAAAAAATTTACCGAAAATAAAAAATATTTTGTGTTAAAAAGCACATTGAAATATCTAATATCAAAACCATATATATAATAATTATTCTTCTCAAACCATATTTATTGCAAAGCTGTTTTTTGTGTAAAGCACCTCCCCAGTTTTTAATGAAAAATAATGTAAAAATATATTACTGGCCATCTTATTCATTATATAATTTTTGGTTTTATGTAAAAGAAATATAAGTAATAAAGTCAGTTCAACTTATAACTCACAAGAAGCAAGAAGTTTTTTATTATTGATAATATCAAGTATATCCTCTAATATAAACTTTACAAATATATATTATATTATTAGAGTTTAAGCCTCGCGCTCAATTTTTATTTTGTCGCTTACACAGTTGCATATCAGTTTTTATTAAAGAGAACGGTGAATTCCGTTTATGTACTTTAATTATTTATTTTTATAGAGAGAAATTAATTTAAATAATATTTATTATATATTAAATTATTATATACATCAATCAGCTGTAGAGCTATATAGATTTTTTTTTATATATTATATACAATTTTTTGTTTTATTATTATATATTATATTTTATATTGAATTTTATATTTTGATAGGGTAACAGGGGTAGTTTTCTTACATATATTTTTTGTGGATTTATTTGAATTAATGATTAGTTTTGAAATTATATTTTTCAGTGTTGCAAAAAGGAATTATTTTTCATAACGTTACGGGTTTCGTTATGAAACGGAATTGAAGTCTTTAACGTTATGAGTAACGTTAAAATAACTGTAAAAAACAAATTTCGTTATGTTATTTCGTTACGTTATAATGCCTACCTGAAAAATTTCTGAAATGTGTTATACAGAAAAGTATCAAAAATAGATTGAATTTTTTTATTTCTTATTATTACCATTACAAAAACAAAATATTATTTTATTCGTTATTACTACAAAGTTATAACATTAATATTAATATATTAAAGATTAAATTAATTCAGTGAAATAGTTTATAATTAGTATAACCACAAACTAATAAACTATACAGACGATTATATTAGAATACCATTTCTGTCGACACTGATATTTTTCAAATAAAAAATTATCGACTTAGCGCAGCTCCATTTATGTGTATATTGTAAAAATACTCTACCTACCTATAGTTCAATACAAATTGTTTTCATTTCATATAAATGATTTTTGTTTTTGCAAGAGAGAGAAATGAAGTCTGAGAAATTTATAAGAATTTAGAAAAAACAGCAAAATAAGTTTTGCACTTTGACCTCCACTGCATTGCAAATCATTTTTGATATTTGAATTAAAAAATTATAGTTTTATGATTTTTTGAATTTTTGTTTTGGAATTTTAAATTATTTTGTGAATGTGAAAATATCGAAAAATTACTGAAAATTATTTTTATAGGTATAGCTAATTTTAAATTTTTTTTTGGTCATATTTTAACATATTTGTGAATAAGTAGGTACATATATAAATATGCTTTAAATAGTAAAATATACTTTAAGCTGATTCCATGGTAAATACAATTAGTTATGATACGGAAGATAAAGACGAAGCTAATGATTCAGTTCACAAAAATTCAGATAATTTTAATGTTGAGTCTAGAATATACTAATCAATATTTCAAACTATATTATAGAAGTTAATTCAATGAAATGTTTGTGGATACATAATATTTAAAATATTAAATAAAATGGCTTGTAGAAAAATTTAATAAACAGGAGTTTTACAAAAAAACGCAAGAATAAGAAGTAAAGCTAATGAAATAAATCATAATAGAAAGTTAAAAATTATTAAAGCTTAGCATTTAAATTTTAAAATATTTTCAACCAGTTTCTCAAATAAGAAATGAAAAAGATCAATAAAAATATTTTTCAAAATAAAAATAAATATTTTTCTTTTTTAAATACGTACATAACTACTTTTGCATTAAAAAATAGCCAAATGATTTTAAAAAAAAAAAAATCATCCGAAATAACAAAATTTGAAAATATATTTTTCTATTCTCAATCTCAATCAATTATCCATAAAAATCATTGCTAAAACAACAACAAATCAATGCAAAACAAATTTCATATCTTTTCATAATTACAAATTTGTTTTCTCACAACGTAGAACGTAACTATAGAAACAGAGCCTTACATATTACATTACATTACAGAGTTTTATTGTGTATGTATTTGTAATATTTTTGTGGAGCCAGAGATTTTTAGAATTTTGTTCTGGCATAAAAACGACAAAAATCGTATTCTAATATAATCGTCTGTATAGAGTTTATTAGTTTGTGGTATAACATAACAATAATAATAATAATACATATAATAATGTATGTAGGAACTTTTCAGGAAATTAAATTAGAAAAATTAATATATAATCAATTTCTTTCTTAGGAACTTTAAATTTGATAGCAATTGGCACAGTGTTTGTTTTACACAGTTTGTTTTACACAGACTACCCATAGCGATTTCATATCTTTGAATATCTAGCTGTTAATATGTTTTTTTTAATTAAGATTTTTAATAATAATTTCTCTGTTATACCATTTCTGTAGTGTACCAGTAGTAATGTTTAGATAACAGAATTAAAAAGTATTAAATCTGATAATGAATTTGTCACATTGATTTTTGATTTACCCCGGAAATACAGCCTAGCACAGTACTCGTGAGCGAATTCTCTAATTCAAATGTGAGAAATGTCATTATATTGTAATTCTTATTAATTTAATACATTATGTCACAGGCATATAATTTAGGTTCTACGCCATGAATTTCTGTTAATTGAGGTATATTTGATGTATATTATTAAATCAAAACAATCTAGGAAAATTATTTTCGAATCTGCAGTACTCTCGGTTTTAACGCATGATTGCCAAACATGGAGTAACAATATCAAAATGATAAATAAGCTACGAGTTTGCCAACGATCAACGGAAAGAAGTTTATTAAAAATCAGTCGGCACCAAAGAATAAAAAATATAAATATTCGCAACAGAACAGGCTTCAAAGATGTCAGAGAAAGAGCGAGGAAATTAAAATGGGACTGGGCCGGACATTTGATTAGAATACAGGATGATAGATGGACGAAAAGAACTACGGAATGGATACCATTAGATGCTACACGGAAAGTAGGTCGACAACCAAAGAGATGGAAAGATGAGCTGGTTAATTTTGATAAACGTTGGTTTAGAACAGCACAAGACAGACATTAGATGGAAAATAATGGGGGAGGCTTTTGCCGTATTTTAATTTTAATATATATTAATAAAGTAATACATATTTATATTATATATCTAGCGTAAATTAAAAATTATAAAGTAAGTTTAAATGAATTATAAATGAATTAAATGAATTAAATAGGCTGATCAGCTAATAATAATAATTAAATTGTTTTGCAATTATTTTTATATTATAGCAATCTATTTTATGTATACGTAACTTTTATGTTTTAAACACAATCCAATCCATTTTGTACAGAGTAGTATTCTCGAATCCTATTCGAAAACTAAAATCCTTCAAAACCACCAACGTATTACCTATATTATTTATTTATCAATATCGTTTTTATAAGTTGCTGATACTTATATACAATTTTTTTAATGTATTATTCTTTTATAATATATTTTTTTTTTTTTGCAGTAAATTTTTCTGTAAAATTTCCATTTTTTTAAACTTGTAATATATTTTGAGTGAAATTTTTGAATTATAAATACCTACATATATATACATATCGTTAAATCATACATTATACATACATATATTTTTTTTAATATAATTTGAAATCCTAATTATTCGAGATTTCATTGTTTAAATTTATACTTTTATTATTATATTTTTTTATCATTACATTTTATAAAAAAATTCTTACGAATTAGATGATTTAGATGGTAATACAATTCTTGGTGTATACCATGGTAAAGATTTACGTACACAAAATTATCATTTATAAGTTAGTTTAATGTTGTGAGGTGCAACATACTCTAAATTTGATACAAAACAAATAATGAACTTTAAATATGTCAATATGCTATTTTGCAATGCATATTTTAAAGAACAAAGACACCACAAATCAGCAGCCCATAAATGTTGCGAGTTGCGATAATGATGAATGTCATGATTGTTGATTGTTGTTGGTAGATTAGCTTCTTCACGAAGATTCTTAAGTTGAATTTGAATTTTATCGATAGCAGATGTGTTGAATGTTACATCAGCAGTTAGTGTGTGGATTTTATCTTTTTCTTGAATCCAGGCAGTTATGTTCGCTGATGGTATAAATGACCGCTCCAAAGAATTCGTGAAGAATTTCTTAGTTTTCAAAGTAATGTCAGACATATTAAGTATGCATGGTCGAGATAAGATTAAGACACCACTTCCAGATATCTGTTGAGTTGTTATTAGTTGATTGCTTATTAAATTACCTGAGTGTTTGTCATTAAGTGAGAATATCCAGCTATTAGTTGCATGTAATTTAATCCTATTCAATGTTAGCTATGTTTGTTTTGTAATGGCATTCCTCCAATGCATTTGAATTGTGATTTAATAATGATACTTCACATCAAATATTGGTTAT
Source organism: Rhamphomyia laevipes (assembly GCA_963920725.1). Classification (NCBI taxonomy): domain Eukaryota; kingdom Metazoa; phylum Arthropoda; class Insecta; order Diptera; family Empididae; genus Rhamphomyia; species Rhamphomyia laevipes. Next base: position 60,823,074 of record OY987255.1, on the reverse strand, counting down.
TATATACTGAATGTGAGTGTATACATTGATATTTTTGATCATCTAGCCTAATGCATTTGTGGAAGTCATATTCCGATAGAGGAAAATATCGATCTCTTAATGTTGTTACGGCTAAATAAGTTGAATATGCTTCAATAATAATTGATCGTGTTCCTGATATAATTGGAAGTGGAACAATTTTGAATAATTGGTAAATTTCGTTATCTGGTAATGGAATTTTAACTTTAAATACAATTGTTTTATCTGCAATACGACCCATTACAAAAATCCTTTTGTATATTTCCATTAAATCATGGAATTATTATTTTCAGCATAATCTTGATATAATATGCCGAAGAATCCATGAGCAGCCCATCCAACAATATTCAATGGAGACCTAGCCTTACGCTGTTTATATTTAGAATGACCATTCATTTTGTGTAATAGCTCATTGTTTAGATATATGGTATGGAGTCTGTGCCGTAATTCATTGGCCGTTGCAGTACAATAGTTAAAATGTATTAGATCAGTAGCGCAAATGCTTTAATTTTTTTTACGTAATCTACAAATCCCTCATACTCCAGCCAATATGATGATAGATTGTTATATACCAAAATGGTCCATTCATTGTTGATAGATTGAACTTGTCCTATATCTTCAAAGAACACGCCTGGTGATCGTAAAAATTGTGTTATATTAAATGTTGATGATGGTACAACTAGCGTACCTAAGAGTCATCAGCAATAATGAAGAATTTTTTACAAGCCTACCACTTCGCAATAATTTTTCATTGCCATCTCAGCTGTTGCTGTTATTGGTGTTTTCATGAATCACCTCAGATGTAGATGTGATTGGCAATGGACAAATATTGTGAATAGCTCTCTTCAGCAGTCCAGAAGAAGTTTTGATGTTAGCTAATCTTGTTAAGTTGTCAGATCCCTTAATTGTTTCAACAACTCTGCCATGTTGCCATCGAAAAGGAGGAGAATTTTGATCTTTTAATAACACCAGTGTTCCAGGTTGAACATTTTGAGATTCATTTTTCCACTTCGCCTTTGTTTGAAGTAGATGAAGATATTCAGTTGACCAGCATTTCCAAAATATTTGTTGAATTTGTCTGAATTTATTGAGATTATTTAAATTTTCTTTAGTAACATATGGCTCAGCAAAATATGTCAGAGGAGCTCCTATTAAGAAATTACCAGGTGTTAACGCCTCTAAATAATTTGGATCTGATGACATCTGTGTTAACGGTCCGGAATTTAGAATGGCTTCAATTTGCACCAGAACTGTGTTGAGTTCCTCATATGTTAATGGTGCTATACCCATATAACGTATTAGATGATATTTTGCTGATTTTACGGCTGCTTCCCACAGTCCAGCAAAGTGCGTTGATCTGGGTGGAATTGGTTGCCATTGAATGCTGTTTTCTTGACATAGGTTTTGAAGTGATTCCTGTAGTTGTTGTGTTTCAAACATTTCTTTCAATGCTTTGGGTTCCGATTTGGCTCCTACAAAATTAGTTGCATTGTCACAATATATAGTTTTACATAAACCTCTTCTACCAAGAAATCTCTTTAAAGCATTAATAAATGCCTTAGTCGTTAAATCTTCAACTAACTCCAGGTGCACTGCTTTTGTGCTAAAACAAACGAAAACTGCGATGTAGCATTTTGTTGCTCTTTTGCCTCTGATTTTATAATGTATCTTTAGAGGTCAGGAAAAATCAATTCCTGTAGTGTTAAACGGCCTGGATTACGTAACTCGTGCTACAGGTAACTGACGCATTAGTTGTCCAATTTCATGTGGCTTTACTTTAAAACATCGAATGCAGTTGTTTAGAATCTTTTTTGCTAATCTACGAGCATCGATAATCCAGAAGCTTTGTCTTGATAATGCTACTAGTACTTGTGGTGCTGCATGCATGTTCTTCAAATGTATGAAGTTCATAATCAACTGGGATAACATATGTTTTTTTTTTTTTTTAACAGTGCTTTATTTATTTCCTTTTTATTTTATATCTTTTATTTTGTACAAAAATCAAAATTGTTTTAATATAATTGATTGAACTTACTGCCTCTTAATTAGAGTACTCTAAGTTTCCAACATTTTATAATAATATTGTTATTATTTGTTCATAGTTTTGACTATTAGCATTTTTTTTTTCATTTATTTATTTACAAATATTTATTTGTGGTTATTTTATTTTACATTGGAAAATTATTTTAAAAACCAATATTATACTTATTATTTTTTTTTACTTATACTATACTTATAACTATCTAACTCTATAACTTATTCTACTTATATACTACAAATACTTTAATGAATTAAATCATTTTCTGTTTGCCACCAATATTTATACATTTCTTTTGCGTATCTTATTGGTACATATATATCAAATCTAAATTTTTCTCTGTTATTGAGGAATTTTAAATTAGGTTCAAATTCAATTTTTTTATTTGTTGCTCTTCTGAATATGTGATATAATATTGGTACTTTCTCATCATTTTGTATATATTTATTTTTATCTAAGTATATAAACGCTTCAGGTGGTATAAATCCTGTTTGCATTGTATATTGAATATAATTATCATTTGGATATATAGAATGCGCAATTAAGCTATTCTCTTTTACTAAATATACTCTAGAAAAATGTTTTCTTATTAAATTTAATATAAAATGATCTATTTTACTTATTTTGCTATTTTCATAAATAGTTTTATTTGAATAAAAGTGTTTATAGTCACTTTCAGGTTTTATAAATTTTCCTGTGCAGTACCTTATACATTTCCTTTCCCATTTTCTTAATATTTCCATACATGATGGTCTCACTAATGCTTGATATCCTATGATCTTTATTCTAGTTGCTATATCTTTTGTATAGAACAGCTACTTTAATACTTGATATTTTATGATCAAAGAATGGACTTAATGAAATAATTGAATTTTTTGACTCTAATAATTTATTGCTTTTTAATATTTCTAATTCTTTGCTAAATTGATTATGCTGGGCATTTCTGATAAGTCCGTAAAGTCCTTGGTTTAGCTCACATGTAGTGAGAATTCCTTCAGATTTTGGTTCTTGCTTTGTTGATGCCTTGCAATTATTGATGAACCTAAAAATATATGATATTATTATTTGTAATTTGAGAAATGAATTATTAAAAGAAATTGTTTCAATCATATCTTCTGTATTTAAACTACTGAGCGCACAAACTGGAGCCCGTCTTTCTGGAATTTCATCTGGATACTGAAATTCTTTATTTGGCCATGTGTTTTCATTTTCACTAACAAATGTTTATCAAACAGCCTATGGAAATTATGTCTGCTGGGTTGTCCTTTCCATTAACATGTCTCCATTGTTCTATTCTGGATAGCTCCTGAATTCTTGACACTCGATTTGCAACATACGTTGCCCATGCATAAGGCGGAGAGTTTATCCACGCTAATACTGTAGTTGAATCTGTATAATAAAAGACTTAATTAATTTTTAGAGTTAAAAAGTTTAAAATATGCTCGATTAGTTCTATCATGAGACCCGCAGCTTGAAGTTCTAGTCGAGCTATTGTTGTAAACTTCAATGGAGCAACTCGTGATTTGGAACATATTAGTCGCACTAAAATTTCTCCTTTGGTGTTGATTGATCGCAAATAGCAGCATGTCCCAAAAGCTGATGCGTTGCTATCAGGAAATGCATGCAATTGAATAATTGGCTAAAAATTTGGCTAAATCTGAAAGAAGAATTCGTTTAGTTAAAAACATGTAAAATTAAAATGAAAAGAATCTTCTTTAGGTTTCCACATCAGACCTAAAGTTTTAATTAAATCATTTTGTCCAATATTTAGGAATTGTTCATGTCGATCTGTGGAAATATTATCTAAAATATGATCATTATTAGAGCAAAACTTATGTAATTCTAAATCATCAGATTGAAGTAGTTCAATCAATTGATTCATTGATTTTATTGTAGAAGTAATAGAGTCACCACCAGAAAGACAATCATCTACATACATATCTCTTTGCAGAATTTGAGAAGCTAGTGGATGAGTTGTATCCGAGGATTTTGCTAATTCTATTAAACATCTTGTGGGTAAATATGGAGCTGACGTGGTCCCATACGTCACAGTATTGAGCTGATACGTTTTCAATGAATCTTTTTTATTGGATCTCCATAGAATTTGTTGAAATTTACGAACTTCTGAAGCCACCAAAATCCTACGATACATTTTACTTATATCAGCCGTGAATGACTGATGTACTCTGAATATAATAATTATTGAGAATAAATCTGGTTGTACAGTATGACCTTTCATCAAAATACTATTTAATGAGTTACCAGCAGAGGTTTTTGCTGAACCATCGAACACGACTCGAAGTTTAGTTGTTCAACTATCTAATTTGAAAACGCAATGATGAGGTAAATAAAAATGAGAGCAGTGCAGGTTGGGATTGTCAATTTGTTCCATATGTGCTAGATCTTTATACTCATTCATAAATTCTGAATACTTTTCATGAGTTTCCCGGGTTTTTTTCAAATTCCCTCTGCAAAGATGCAATTGATTGCTGTGTTGCAATATTCACATGAAAATTACCATATGATTTTTGTCAGACTTTTCCGGCTATTAGCCAACCAAACTTGGAATTTTGTAGAGTGGGTAAATGTGGTGATAACTGATATTTCCCTTTTGTAAGAATATCGAAATACAATTCTGCACTTAAAAAATTGGGATCAGCTAGTTGTGATTCAATTGAACTTGGAATAGCCCAACCACAACTATCAATGACTTGTCGTCTCTTACTTGGACTGATTCTAAAGCTTGAAATCTATTGCATAAAAATTCAAAAAATTTACTGAGTAATTGTAAATCCCGAGGAGCTGCAAGAGATTGCTCATAAAAACGTCGACTGTCTTTATCGAGTTTTTTTACAAGTATGTGTAATATTATGGGGTCCCAATCAGCTATTGGGATTCCTAAATTTTTTATGGCATGCAAACACTCCATGCTTGTACCATGTCATATTTTTAAACCAGATGTTGTGTCCGCTTGGAGGACTGGCTTGTTAAAAAGGTCATTCAGTAATGAGTTAAGTAATAATCTTTTATTATCGTATCTATCATTCAACAATTGCCAAGCGGTATCATAATTATCATGAGTTGCTTGTAATGTCTTATTAAATGACTAGGTTCTCCCGTGAGATTTGACTTTAAATAAAACATTTTTTCGGCTTTACTAATTTGCTGATTATGTATAACTTGTTGAAATAAATCTTGAAACGGTTTCCATTTAGCGAATTCACCATTAAACATAGGTATTGTATTGTAATTGTCGGCAATTTTATATTGATATCATTATTATTAAGTCTAGTAGAATTAATATTATTATTATTGTTAGTACTATAATTATTAGGCACAATATTATCTAAATATTCTTGAATATTAATTGAAATAGACTCATATTTGTCCTCCAGTTGATAAAAAAATCCTAATGATAACCATAGGAATTAGCTCAACTTGTTATTTGCTTATGCCTATCAACGATATACCAATAATTAGAAATGATACTTAATTTTTGATTACAATAAGCTTTAGTTTGATTTTGAATTAAATTACCGGGAATGGAATCTAAAATTCTGACCAGTACATCCATTGCAGCATGTTGTGCACGTAATAATTATATTTGAATTTCTTTTTCCGAATTAATAATTTTATTATTGGATAATATAGAAGAATTTATTATGGACTTACCTGAACCACTTGGTGTAGGCACTTGTTGATTAGGATTTGATGCATTTCTAACAGTAAACATTTTTCCATTTGATCTATCGTTGTCACCATTGACATCAGCTGTGGAAGCCATTTGATTGGTGTTGTCAGATGTAATAATTTCATTTGCAATTATTTCCAATAATTTACCACGAAAACTCTCATACAGCGCTTGCAGTTGATTGGCATAGTGTGCAACAAAATATGTATGCCCATGATCGACGTTTACTGCTTAGTATATGTTGTCATGGTTTTTAGTAAATTGTTCCCACTGATGATATAAATTATCCAATCTTTTTTGAGCATATTCTTGAGTTTTTCTATCCGGAGAATCCTTTTTGAAATTTGTAATCATTTTTTCTAATGCAATGCCAATTGCACGGATCGGCGATTAAATTTTCAAAATTAGCCATTTTTGGATATTAAATATACCACAAATTAATTAGAAAAACCTTTAATTTTTGCACTAACAATATAATTTTTTTTTGTACCAACTATAATTTATAAATAACACCGACTTTTTGTCTAAATTAAAATATCAATATTGTAAATTAATTGTGTGCGTATTGTTATTGATTCAATAACGGATCACGTCGGGGACACCAAATTGTTGTTCCACTGAATAGAAGTTTAGAGGAATAAAAAACACAAATCCTTTTTATTTTATATGTCTTAACACACTAAGACATACTGCGATAATTTTAAATATCTTGGATTAAAAGAACAAAATTTAAATTATGATTGCTGGAATTTGAACAATGTTCAAATCAGTAAAAAAATTATTTTTTTATATATTTCAAATAAATTGTATTTTTTAAAAAATAAATTCAATAGTTTTTTATTACAATTATTATAATTACACTTGCTAAAATGGATATTTATTATTAATTGTTTAATTAAGTTGGTCGATACGATACGATACGGTCTCTTTGGAGTTTGAGACTAGACTGATTTTTTTTTTATATATCATCTGTTATAATCAGCAAAAATATTTTTTTTATGATATATTATATACTATTGTATATATAAAAATATATTGTTAAGTCAGTTATTAAAATTATATCACAGCGGGTAGGAACAATTTTTTTTATTGTTACCGCGAAATTTTCTTTAACTATTTTTATTTTTATAATTGGTGATATTTTAGAACAATTAATGATGGTGTTCTTTTTTTTTAATATCTAGAAAAAATCTAGAAAAATTAAGTTATTGTCGATCGTAAATTCAATTTCAATTGCATTCCGTCGGAATTATAAAAATGGCTGTAATCAACTGTGAATAGTATAATTTTTTTATTGATATTAGAGAATTATTTTTTTTGTTAAAAAAAAAAGTTTAATTTTGGTGGTATTATTTAGTTTTTTTTTACCACTTAAAATTGTGGTATGGTTGTGGTAAAAACATTTTTTTTTGTGATTTTTAAATAAAACTAAAAGGTTTTTTTTTGTTAAACAAAAAAAAACCCTTACTTTCAGATCCCGCATAAATATGAGCTCACATTTCCCGAAGGATTAGCTGAAATTTGCTGTAAGTGAATTATTATTTTATTTTAATTTTTATTTATATATTTTTTATATCTATACTATTTCTAAACGAAATTGGTTTACTATTTTTATATTCATAAACTTATATAGTTTTTTGTATTATTCCAGTTTTTTGTCGGGTCGTTTTTTTTCTCTGTAATGTTAAAAAGAATTTGAAATTTTTTTTGTATATAAAAGGTAATTTTAATTTTTTATATATATATATATATATATATATATGTAAATATATATTATATTATTTTATTGTTGATGTCAAGTTGGTCTGTCAAGTTGGAAAATTATAAGCTAATAAGAAATAGTTTAAATTATATTTAAAAAAAAATTTAAAAAAATTTAAATAAACGGAAAAGTGGTTAAAAATAGATAAAGTATCTGTGAAAATAAAGTTTTGATGATTAGATAATTTAAAAACCAGAAAAATAGAAATTAAAAAAATTGTAATTGATACACTGGACTTTGAACCCGAAAATTTCTAATCACTTTCTTGTGTCAATAAAACAACATACATTTTATCACAATTAAAAATATCAAAACTGAAACAGGTACGTGATTAACTAGGAAATTTAATATCTGCCGACAAATATATAATAAAAATTCATTGTATCCGTTTATAAATGATCAGCATAATTTAAATAAATAAATAAGAAAAAAAAAAAAAAAAAGTCAGTTTTTCTGTCAGTTGAAAACTAAATAATATATAAAATTCCTATATGAAAGATAAATAAAAAACCAGCTGATTGTAGATTACATCAAAATTTTATTATTACAACAACAACAACATCATTTGTATTATTTTATATATCAACAAACAAGATCATTTAGCGCAGATTCAAACCTATTTTGAAACTAAGTTACTAATCACGTATTTTCTGTTAACGTAAATTACTTTATATATGCACAAGTATAGACTACACAAATTAGAGCGCTCAAATAAATGAATAAATCAAATTACGAAGATACTAACGACGTTTTTGAAGATCCTACAGCCAAAAAGCGAGAACGAAGCGAAGCATTTTCAAGCTCATCAGGAGATAGTCCGATCTGTAAAGTAACTAAAATGACAGAATTAACACTTGAAGCCATTTCTAAGGTCCTAGATGAAAAACTAAATCCAATATATAAAAAATTGGATATGGTGGATTCTTTAGTGAAATAAAACACTGTCCTTAAAGAAAAACTTGCTGCTCAAGACCAAAAAATTGATGTACTGGAAAACGAAATAAGTAAATTACATATGATAGCACGCAGAAATAATCTTATATTTCGTAATATTGTGGTAAAAGATAAAGAAATCCCGGAATTAATTTTGCAGAATATATTAACTAATATACTTAATGTTCAAGGTGATCTAGCGATAGTCCGATCATTTCCGATTGGTAAAAAAAGCGAGAAACCAGGAATAGTAGCCGACTTCAGGTCAAATAATACGATTAATGAAATCTTAAAAAAATCATCACTCTTGAGGCAAAATGGAATGTCAGTATCACGAGATTTACCCAAAGCATTTGCAGATACTGAAAATAAACTACTAGCTATACGGAAAGAAATACGTAAAAATAACAATGATAAGAAAATTGTTGTACGTAATGGAAAAATGTTTTTCGATAAAGTAATATTGGAGTGGGTTAGAGAGGAAGGTTTAAGGATGATCGGCGGGGGAAATGCAGTAAATAAAATTAATGAAATTTTTAGCGTCGATGTTAGTCTTGTAATTAATGCGCTATTAGAAGAAAGTAAAGATTAGCATAAAACCGCCGTCTGCTTAGAATTTAAGAATAATTTTAGATTAGAAAATGAATTTAATTATAGATTAATAAGAAACAGAAATATCAAAAGTAATTTAAGTGTAAATGAATTATATTATAGTAGTAATAGAAATAAGTCTGAATTAAAAATAATTAATAAATTTAATTTTGATATTATGGCGTACAATGTATCTGGTTTATTTAGTAAATTATTATATCCAAATTTTCTAACGTTTTTGAATCAAAAGGAAATATTTATTTTAGTTGAAACTATGGTTATGGAAAATAAAATCGAAAATTTTAAAAATATCTTCCCAGGGCATCACTTACATTGGATACCAGCAACAAAAATTAACCCGAATGGAAAAGGTAGACCAAGTGAATGATCACTATTTGGTATTAAACATAATGGTTTTTCAAACGGAAAATTCTGTGATTATTCAGAGTATACTCTTATAGAATTAAATCTAAAAGGATTAAAATTATACGTATTACCAGTATATCTGAATGACAGTAATTGGCAATGTGCGTTTAATAAATTAATCATGAAAATTTAATTATAATAGGAGACTTTAATTCAAGAATAGGTGCGGAAAATGTAACGTATGAAAATGAACAAATAGGAAAATTAAAAGAAAAAAGAAAATCTAAAGATTTAAAGATAGATAAGAGAGGAAAATTTCTATTAGAATTATGCTGAGAATATGGCTTCAAAATTTGCAATGGTTGTATGAATGGAGATGAAGAGGGTGAACTAACTTTTTTAAATACTAATGGTAGTTCTGTTATAGATTTATGTTTAATAAGAGGTAAATGGTTAGAAATTATAGTAAAATTTGAAATTTTGGATGTAAATTATACAGAACATTTCCCTATACAACTTGAAATTGATGGTGCAGCCTATAACACTCAAAAACAAACTCTCCTTATGCCAAAGCTTCATTGGAATCAAGAAAATGTAGGTCATTATAAATATAAATTAAATTCGCTGATTCAAATTTCGAATGATAACACAGAGCTTAGCATAAATGACTGGTATAACAATTTAATAGATACAATCAAAATATCGCAAAAACGAATAAAATGAAAACTTCTATAAGTAAAAAAGAAAAATGGTTTAATTGGAAATGCGAAGAAGCAAGAGCAAAATCCTTTTTATTATTAAATAAATATAGAAACACCTCTAATGATATTTTTAGAGTATTATATTTAGAGCAAAATAAAAAGTATAAAGAAATTTGTCGCATTAGTAAAATTAAGTATATGAACACACTTGCTACTGAATTGATACAAGTAAAAGATACAAAAAACTTCTGGCAAGTTGTTAGAAAAATACAAAATAACACTCCTACAAAATATTCAGTTCTTTCGGTTGCTCAATTGGCTAACTACTTCTCAATTCATCTTAATCCGCCGCAATCCGATTTTTCCTTCCATTATGCAGAAAACTATCTACAGTGTGAAACTTTAGACGCACCATTTCAGTTGAGAAAATTAAAAATACTGCTAAAAAAACTTAAAGATAAAAAAGCACCAGGACTGGACAGAATCCCGTATGAATTTTTTAAAAACGCTCCAGATGCCTTCCTACTGAAATTACTTGATTTGTGCAATAAAATTTTTGAAGAGTCAGAAATACCAGTTGCATTCAGAAAATCTTTAATTACGCCGATTTTAAAAAAAGGAAACCCCAATGAACCGTCAAATTATAGGCCTATAGCTTTCACTGATACTGCTGCAAAAAATTTTTGTAGCCTTCTAACAACAAGACTTATGAAATACATAGAAGAATATAACATTTATAATAATAATTTTCAAGCCGGTTTCAGAGAAGGATTTGGAACAAATGATCACATATTTACTCTTGTAAATATAATAGAGCTATATAAACTTAAAAAGAAAACATTATACTGCATGTTCATCGATTTTAAAGCTGCATTTGATCATATAGACAGAAAATTTTTAATATACAAATTATCGCAGTTGGGGCTATCATTTAAATTTTTACAAATTATAAAAGTACTGTACACGGACACCAAATCAGTAGTATGGGATGGAGAAGAAAGGTCTGATGAATTTTCAACAATATCGAGGGTGAAGCAAGGATGCGTAATCAATCCGACACTATTCAACCTATTTATTAATGATATAGTGAACACCTTACCAGGAGGAGTAAAAATTTTGGATCTGCTGATTAAGATTCTACTGTATGCTGACGATCTTGTAATACTGGCAGATACACCTGATAAATTGCAAATGATGATAAATAAGATCAAAGAATATTGCACTAAATGGAAATTAGCTATTAATTTAGACAAATCAAAGATTATGGTTTTTAAAGGCGGCTATAAAATGGCAAAAAATGAGAAATGGTATTGGGGGAGGAACATTATAAGTATAGTTAATGAATATAAATATTTGGGAATTTTGATCACACCCCAACTTAGTATGAAGAAACATTTTGAAGAAAAATACAAACAATCGGTTAGAACACTAAGCACTACGTGGAAATCGTTTATGGAAAATAAGCAAATAGGAAATTCAAACAAATATCAAATTTTCCAATCAGTTATCCGATCTGTAATCTGCTATGCGAGTCAAACGTGGGGTTATATAAAATATGAAGAAGTAGAAAAAATACAAAAGTATTTTATTAAGAGGTTATTCAAATTACCGTTTAACACTCCTGACTATATGATATATGTAGAAACTGGTATAGCACCTCTATATTTATATACCTTAAAAATGCATATTGATTATATTTGTAAAATAATGATGTATGAATCTAATAGAATCTCAAGAAAGTTAGCTGAAATAATATGTAGTAAAAAAGTTTTGTATATTAAAAAATTTATGGATATAGCAATGGAAAATGATATTGAAATTAATTTATCCTTAAACAACGTATTGTCTTGGAAAGACCAGTTATACGAGCTCATAGCTAAAGTGGATACAAATATGTGGAAATATAATATTTTTAAAGCACGTAACTCGGATCATAGAAATGTATATATTAATCTGGATCACAATTTGGGCACGAATAGCTATTTTCTTGATAAATTTTCAACAAATACGATTTCAACTATCTTTAAAATTCGCGGGGAGTTGTTAAAATTAAATTTTATGCCACATATCGCTACTATATCGTTAATATGCAGCTTATGTAACTTAAATAGAGTGGAGGATTCCCTACATTTTGTAGGCGAGTGTCCAATCTTAGGTGAAATCAGAAGAGTATATTTTGGAAAAAAACAGATTAGAAACAAAAGAAATTTATGAATATCTCAACGGAAAGGAATGGCAGGTGCTAGCATATTATGTAATGGAAGCATTATCCTATAGGAATAAATTTCCACAACAATAAAACAATATAATACAATTTAATTATATGTCACAATAACAATATTATAACATAAAATGTAAATAAACAATATATAAAATTAAGAAGAAAAAGATTTAATTGATTATCCAAGTATAATATTTTAATTATTAATATTAGCAGGAATAAATAAGCAGACGGCTATTAGCCATGTTTAACTTTAGTATTAAGAATAATTTTTTTGTTAATGTAATGAATTTTAAACATAAATAAAAATACTTTTATTATTATTATATTATTATTATATTATTATTTTATTAGAGTTTAAGCCTCACGCTCAATTTTTATTTTATCGCTTACATAGTTACCAGTTTTTATTAAAGAGAATGGAGAACTCCGTTTATGTACTTTAATTATTTATTTTTATAGAGAGAAAGTAATTTAAATAATATTTATTATATATTAAATTATTATATATACATCAATCAGCTGTAGAGCTACATAGATTTTTTTATATATTATAGATATAAAAAATTAAAACAAATTTTTATCAAACAGCCTATAGAAATTATGTCTGCTGGGTTGTCCTTTCCATTAACATGTCTCCATTGTTCTATTCTGGATAGCTCCTGAATTCTTGACACTCGATTTGCAACATACGTTGCCCATGTATAAGACGGTGAGTTTATCCACGCTAATACTGTAGTTGAATCTGTATAATAAAAGACTTTATTAATTTTGAGAGTTAAAAAGTTTAAAATATGCTCGATTAGTTCTATCATGAGACCCGCAGCTTGAAGTTCTAGTCGAGCTATTGTTGTAAACTTCAATGGAGCAACTCGTGATTTGGAACATATTAGTCGCACTAAAATTTCTCCTTTGGTGTTGATTGATCGCAAATAGCAGCATGTCCCAAAAGCTGATGCGTTGCTAAAAGGAAATGCATCCAATTGAATAATTGGCTAAAAATTTGGCTAAATCTGAAAGAAGAATTCGTTTAGTTAAAAACATGTAAAATTAAAGTGAAAAGAATCTTCTTTAGGTTTCCACATCAGACCTAAAGTTTTAATTAAATCATTTTGTCCAATATTTAAGAATTGTTCATGTCGATCTGTGGAAATATTATCTAAAATATGATCATTATTAGAGCAAAACTTATGTAATTCTAAATCATCAGATTGAAGTAGTTCAATCAATTGATTCATTGATTTTATTGTAGAAGTAATAGAGTCACCACCAGAAAGACAATCATCTACATACATATCTCTTTGCAGAAAGCTAGTGGATGAGTTGTATCCGAGGATTTTGCTAATTCTATTAAACATCTTGTGGGTAAATATGGAGCTGACGTGGTCCCATACGTCACAGTATTGAGCTGATACGTTTTCAATGAATCTTTTTTATTGGATCTCCATAGAATTTGTTGAAATTTACGAACTTCTGGAGCCACCAAAATCCTACGATACATTTTACTTATATCAGCCGTGAATGACTGATGTACTCTGAATATAATAATTATTGAGAATAAATCTGGTTGTACAGTATGACCTTTCATCAAAATACTATTTAATGAGTTACCAGCAGAGGTCTTTGCTGAACCATCGAACACGACTCGAAGTTTAGTTGTTCAACTATCTAATTTGAAAACGCAATGATGAGGTAAATAAAAATGAGAGCAGTGCAGGTTGGGATTGTCAATTTGTTCCATATGTGCTAGATCTTTATACTCATTCATAAATTCTGAATACTTTTCATGAGTTTCCCGGGTTTTTTTCAAATTCCCTCTGCAAAGATGCAATTGATTGCTGTGTTGCAATATTCACATGAAAATTACCATATGATTTTTGTCAGACTTTTCCGGCTATTAGCCAACCAAACTTGGAATTTTGTAGAGTGGGTAAATGTGGTGATAACTGATATTTCCCTTTTGTAAGAATATCGAAATACAATTCTGCACTTAAAAAATTGGGATCAGCTAGTTGTGATTCAATTGAACTTGGAATAGCCCAACCACAACTATCAATGACTTGTCGTCTCTTACTTGGACTGATTCTAAAGCTTGAAATCTATTGCATAAAAATTCAAAAAATTTACTGAGTAATTGTAAATCCCGAGGAGCTGCAAGAGATTGCTCATAAAAAGGTCGACTGTCTTTATCGAGTTTTTTTACAAGTATGTGTAATATTATGGGGTCCCAATCAGCTATTGGGATTCCTAAATTTTTTATGGCATGCAAACACTCCATGCTTGTACCATGTCATATTTTTAAACCAGATGTTGTGTCCGCTTGGAGGACTGGCTTGTTAAAAAGGTCATTCAGTAATGAGTTAAGTAATAATCTTTTATTATCGTATCTATCATTCAACAATTGCCAAGCGGTATCATAATTATCATGAGTTGCTTGTAATGTCTTATTAAATGACTAGGTTCTCCCGTGAGATTTGACTTTAAATAAAACATTTTTTCGGCTTTACTAATTTGCTGATTATGTATAACTTGTTGAAATAAATCTTGAAACGGTTTCCATTTAGCGAATTCACCATTAAACATAGGTATTGTATTGTAATTGTCGAAAATTTTATATTGATATCATTATTATTAAGTCTAGTAGAATTAATATTATTATTATTGTTAGTACTATAATTATTAGGCACAATATTATCTAAATATTCTTGAATATTAATTGAAATAGACTCATATTTGTCCTCCAGTTGATAAAAAAATCCTAATGATAACCATAGGAATTAGCCCAACTTGTTATTTGCTTATGCCTATCAACGATATACCAATAATTAGAAATGATACTTAATTTTTGATTACAATAAGCTTTAGTTTGATTTTGAATTAAATTACCGGGAATGGAATCTAAAATTCTGACCAGTCCATCCATTGCAGCATGTTGTGCACGTAATAATTATATTTGAATTTCTTTTTCCGAATTAATAATTTTATTATTGGATAATATAGAAGAATTTATTATGGACTTACCTGAACCACTTGGTGTAGGCACTTGTTGATTAGGATTTGATGCATTTCTAACAGTAAACATTTTTCCATTTGATCTATCGTTGTCACCATTGACATCAGCTGTCGAAGCCATTTGATTGGTGTTGTCAGATGTAATAATTTCATTTGCAATTATTTCCAATAATTTACCACGAAAACTCTCATACAGCGCTTGCAGTTGATTGGCATAGTGTGCAACAAAATATGTATGCCCATGATCGACGTTTACTGCTTAGTATATGTTGTCATGGTTTTTAGTAAATTGTTCCCACTGATGATATAAATTATCCAATCTTTTTTGAGCATATTCTTGAGTTTTTCTATCCGGAGAATCCTTTTTGAAATTTGTAATCATTTTTTCTAATGCAATGCCAATTGCACGGATCGGCGATTAAATTTTCAAAATTAGCCATTTTTGGATATTAAATATACCACAAATTAATTAGAAAAACCTTTAATTTTTGCACTAACAATATAATTGTTTTTTGTACCAACTATAATTTATAAATAACACCGACTTTTTGTCTAAATTAAAATATCAATATTGTAAATTAATTGTGTGCGTATTGTTATTGATTCAATAACGGATCACGTCGGGGTCACCAAATTGTTTTTCCACTGAATAGAAGTTTAGAGGAATAAAAAACACAAATCCTTTTTATTTTATATGTCTTAACAAACTAAGACATACTACGATAATTTTAAATATCTTGGATTAAAAGAACAAAATTTAAATTATGATTGCTGGAATTTGAACAATGTTCAAATCAGTAAAAAAAATATTTTTTTATATATTTCAAATAAATTGTATTTTTTAAAAAATAAATTCAATAGTTTTTTATTACAATTATTATAATTACACTTGCTAAAATGGATATTTATTATTAATTGTTTAATTAAGTTGGTCGATACGATACGATACGGTCTCTTTGGAGTTTGAGACTAGACTGATTTTTTTTTTATATATCATCTGTTATAATCAGCAAAAATATTTTTTTTATGATATATTATATACTATTGTATATATAAAAATATATTGTTAAGTCAGTTATTAAAATTATATCACAGCGGGTAGGAACAATTTTTTTTTATTGTTACCGCGAAATTTTCTTTAACTATTTTTATTTTTATAATTGGTGATATTTTAGAACAATTAATGATGGTGTTCTTTTTTTAATATCTAAAAAAATCTAGAAAAATTACGTTATTGTCGATCGTAAATTCAATTTCAATTGCATTCCGTCGGAATTATAAAAATGGCTGTAATCAACTGTGAATAGTATAAATTTTTTATTGATATTAGAGAATTATTTTTTTTGTTAAAAAAAAAGTTTAATTTTGGTGGTATTATTTAGTTTTTTTTTACCACTTAAAATTGTGGTATGGTTGTGGTAAAAACATTTTTTTTTTGTGATTTTTAAATAAAACTAAAAGGTTTTTTTTTGTTAAACAAAAAAAACCCTAATTTTCAGATCCCGCATAAATATGAGCTCACATTTCCCGAAGGATTAGCTGAAATTTGCTGTAAGTGAATTATTATTTTATTTTAATTTTTATTTATATATTTTTTATATCTATACTATTTCTAAACGAAATTGGTTTACTATTTTTATATTCATAAACTTATATAGTTTTTTGTATTATTCCAGTTTTTTGTCGGGTCGCTTTTTTCTCTGTAATGTTAAAAAGAATTTGAATTTTTTTTTGTATATAAAAGGTAATTTTAATTTTTTATATATATATATATATATATATGTAAATATATATTATATTATTTTATTGTTGATGTCAAGTTGGTCTGTCAAGTTGGAAAATTATAAGCTAATAAGAAATAGTTTAAATTATATTTAAAAAAAAATTAAAAAAAATTTAAATAAACGGAAAAGTGGTTAAAAATAGATAAAGTATCTGTGAAAATAAAGTTTTGATGATTAGATAATTTAAAAACCAGAAAAATAGAAATTAAAAAAATTGTAATTGATACACTGGACTTTGAACCCGAAAATTTCTAATCACTTTCTTGTGTCAATAAAACAACATACATTTTATCACAATTAAAAATATCAAAACTGAAACAGGTACGTGATTAACTAGGAAATTTAATATCTGCCGACAAATATATAACAAAAATTCATTGTATCCGTTTATAAATGATCAGCATAATTTAAATAAATAAATAAGAAAAAAAAAAAAAAAGTCAGTTTTTCTGTCAGTTGAAAACTAAATAATATATAAAATTCCTATTATTATTATTATAGCTTTATTTACCCTTTTTTTTTTTTTTTTTTTTTTTTTTATATATATATATATAATTATAAATTCAGTTCCATTCAATATATGGTATAAAATATACATTAATCAATATAAATATAATTCATTTAATAATTCCAAAAAAAAAATAATTCAATATAAAATCTTGACTATATTTGTTTTTTCACTAAATAGTTCTTTCAAATAAATAAAATTAAAGTTAAATTAATTAATTAAACCTAATTAATAAGGGCATAAGCCTCCCCCATTTTTTTCCATTCATTTCTATCTGTAGCTATTCGTTGCCAATTACTATTAAATGCGTGGATATCATCTTTCCATCTTTTATTTTGCCTGCCAACGTTTCTATACCCATCTATAGGTGTCCAGGTTGTCAATTTTTGGGTCCATCTATCATCTGTAAGTCGCATTATGTGTCCTGCCCAGTTCCATTTTAATTTCTTGCCTTGTTCTACTACATCAATAAAATTTGTTCTTTGTCTCAGATCTATGTTACGAATTCTATGTCGACGTGATACTTTAAAAATTCTCCTTTCCATTGCCCGTTGGCAAACTTGTAATTTATTTTTCGCTTTTGTTGTAAAATTCCAGGTTTGCGCTCCATATATTAATGAAGGTAATATTGCACCATCAAATAAGTATTTTTTTGTTTCAGTTCTTGGTACTGCATCAAAAAAACTATGAAGATTCCAGAATTTTTTCCAGCCGCTTACAATTCGTCTATCAATTTCTTTTTCTTCTCTGTCGTAAAATGATATGATTTGACCAAGATATGTATATTCAGAAACATATTCTATTTTATTTGAATTTAGATATGTATCAATGTGTTCTGAGTTAGTTATGATTTTTGTTTTTTCTGTGTTTATATTAAGGCCAAATTTTGAACAGTGTACACTGAGTTGCTTTACCATTTCTTGTATTTCTCTTTGAGTTTTTCCAATTAAACATACATCATCAGCAAATCTTAAGTTATTTAAATTTTCGCCGTATATATTTAAACCAATGCTTTCCCAATTAATGTGTCGAAAAATTTCTTCCAAAACTGCAGAAAAAAGCATAGGTGATAGTGGATCTCCTTGTTTTACTCCTCGTTCAATTCTAAAAGGTAGACCTTTCGTTTCTAGTGAAATGCATCCCTAGCTATTTTCGTACACATTTTTTATCAATTTTATATATTTACCCTCTACACCTTGGTTTTTTAAACTTTGCCAAATTTTCGTATGAGCTATGGTATCAAATGCTTTAGAAAAATCTATGAAGAGCAAATAAACCATTTTCTTATATTCATTACATTTTTCTACTATTTGGTTTATTGATTGAAGATGATCCATCGTTGAAAACCCTGATCTAAATCCAGCTTGTTCTGGCGGTTGATTTTGGTCTAGTGTGTGTTTCAATCTTCTAAGTAAACATTTTGAAAATATTTTATATATAACTGAAATTATACTGATAGGTCGGTAATTATTTATATCGTTTTTACAGCCTTTTTTATGTAATAAAATTATTAAGGATTCTTTCCACTGTGTTGGGATATATTCTTCATTTAAAATTCTGTTAAAAATATATGTAATGCTTTTGATTAAAACTGGTGACCCTATTTTCAGCATCTCTGCTTTAATATTTTCTTTATCTGCACTTTTTTCGTTTTTTAATTCATTAATTGATTCTCTTATTTCTGCAGGTAAAAAATCTAGTATTTCATTAGTACTATCTAATATTATATCTTCTTCTTCATTTTCCGGTGCTGTGTATAGTAATTTATAAAAATCAGTAGCTATTTCGTTTATTTCTTTACGATTCGTTTTTGGTATGTTTGTATTATTTTTATTTATACTAGGTATCCACTCTTTTCCTTCACTAACACTCATTTTGGCTTTTTTTATTGACTTCGTATTTTCTATAATTTCTTTTATAATTTTATCATTGTATTCATATACATCATTTTTTATACTTTTCTTGATTACTTTCTTTAGTTTATTTAGTGTAGATTTTTCAGCTTCATTTAAATTTCCTTTTTTTAACAAATTCTCTTTTTCTTTAATCTTTTCCTTCGTATCAATTGATAGTTTATCTATTTTTTTGATTTATTTTTTAATATCGTGTTTTTTGCAGCTTTTAAAATTCCCTTTTCTAGTATATTATATTCATCTTGTATTGAACCTTTATTTTGTATTTTTTCTAAACTACATTCATTCTGTAATTCTTTAATATATTCATTTACTTGTATTTGTGATGGATTTCTTATTATTTCTGTTTCTGTTATAGCTCTGTGGATGTCTTTTGTTTTATGATTTAGTTTTACTTTTGCTCGAATTATTCTATGATCGGTGTCAAAGTTGAAATTATTTAGAACTGATACATCTTGGAATACTTTTTTGTGATTGCATGTTATAAAGTCAATTTCGTTCTTGACTCTTCCATTTGGAGATAACCATGTCCATTTTTTGTTTAATTTTTTCTTGAAAAGAGTATTTCCAACAGTAATTTTATGTTCCCATAGAAATTGTAAGAATCTTTCACCTCTATCATTTCTCATTCCATATCCAAATTGACCAAGTATCATTTCTTCTCCTGGTTTTTTAAAACCAATTTTTGCATTTAGATCTCCAATTATAAACATAAAGTCTGATTTTAAATCTGTATATGCCTTTCCCAATGTATCATAAAAATCTTCAACTTTCTTGTTTGATGCTGTTTCAGTTGGAGCATATACTTGGATAAATGTTGTTTTAACTTTATTAAATTCCATTTTTAGACCTATAATCCTATCGCTATATGCCTTAATTTCTTTTATATTATTCTTCCACTTTTTATTTATTATGAATCCAACACCGTATAGACCTTTTATTTCACCTTTCCAGGTTATAATATGGCCTTCGCAGTTTTCAATAATTTTTTCACCAAATATACGAGTTTCAGCTAAACAATATCCCAATTTATTTTTCCAAGTGCATTAAAAAGTTCTATTCTACGTTCCTCTGAAGCAAGTGTTCTAGTATTAAGTGTACATATATGTAGATGGTTTTTATTTTCTTGAGAGTTTTTGTTAATGTTTAAATTTTTATTTTTCAATGATTTCTTTAGTTTTTGTTCTTTTCCAATATGTTGGAAAAAAGAGGGGTTTTGGCCATTTAACCCCTCGGTGGCCAGCCGAATTGGGGTATTTTTTAAATTTTTTCTCATTAATTCGTTTGCATGTCCATTTTCGTTTCCTTTATTTTCATTTTTTGTGATTGTGATAATTGATCTATTTTGATATTGTGATTGCTATTCGTTTGCTGTTGTAATATTTTGTTGATCGTTAGAGGTTTGTAGTGTTTGCATGTAATTTTGATTAGTATGATTCGTAAAACTTAGATGTTTTAGTTTCTTGTTATTATGGTGTTGGTTATTATTTATTTCTATTTGTTTGTCTTCAGGGGATCTGTTCCTTTTATTGTATTCAATATTATTTTGCATTTTTTCTTGCGCTTGTTTTTTATGTTGTCGTTTTTCTTTATTTTTTTCTACAATTTCTTTTGGTAAATCATCAACAAAAAATATTTTTTGAGGGAGTTCTTTTAAATTAATTTTATTTTTCATTATTAACTCTTTCTTCTTGTATGTTGTAATACCAAATAATATAGGACGTTGTTTCCCCTTCTCTTTTTTACCTAATCTGTATAAAAAATCTACTTCAGAACTTACGAAATTTACGCCAATTGTTTTTGTTATAATGTCAATTATTTCTGCTTCTAATGCAACATTATTTTCAATTACTTCATTTTCTGGATAGTTATATATTATTATATTTCTCTTTTTTGTATCTTTTTCAATTCGAATTATTCTGTTTTCCATTTGATCTTGTTTTACTTTCAGGTTATTTAGTTCTGAATCAATAAAAAGATTTCTTGCGATAATATTTTCATTTAAAATTTTTGTATTTTCGTTCATTTCTGTTCTCAAATTTGCTATAGCTTTTAAAATTTCGTTTTCAGTCATTGTAATCCGCAAATTAGTTTATTATGTTAATAAGTAATAATTAAAATAAATAATTAAATAAAAAATTTAAAATTTATAAGGTAAATCTATTAATTTTCTTGCTTCCTAAAGATATGCTATTATTTTATTTTATTTTTCTCGTTGTTCAATATAAGTTATTCCACTTGACGGTAGATGTCACCAATGGCTAAATACAATGTAAGCTTTCCTGATTATTAATGATTCTGTTTAATTTTATACCTTTTTCATACAGGTGTTCTAGTCCAATTTTTTCGTTATTTATGTCAAACCAAGAAAAAAATTTTACGTTGGACTTTCGACTCTGTATTTTTTTTTCTCAAGAATTTTAATTCTGGATTTTTACAAATCTATAGATATCACACTTACTTGTCTTTAACATATGACCTTTACCATATCTTGATACATCAGTTTTCATAAATTTTTCACTTTTTCACCTTATTTACTCTATTTATTTAATATTTTTTTCTTAAGCAATCAAAAACACAACCACTCTCGAATAACAAACTCTCATAAGTTCCTATATGAAAGATAAATAAAAAACCAGCTGATTGTAGATTACATCAAAATTTTATTATTACAACAACAACAACATCATTTGTATTATTTTATATATCAACAAACAAGATCATTTAGCGCAGATTCAAACCTATTTTGAAACTAAGTTACTAATCATTTTCTGTTAACGTAAATTACTTTATATATGCACAAGTATAGACTACACAAATTAGAGCGCTCAAATAAATGAATAAATCAAATTACGAAGATACTAACGACGTTTTTGAAGATCCTAGAGCCAAAAAGCGAGAACGAAGCGAAGCATTTTCAAGCTCATCAAGAGATAGTCCGATCTGTAAAGTAACTAAAATGACAGAATTAACACTTGAAGCCATTTCTAAGGTCCTAGATGAAAAACTAAATCCAATATATAAAAAATTGGATATGGTGGATTCTTTAGTGAAAGAAAACACTGTCCTTAAAGAAAAACTTGCTGCTCAAGACCAAAAAATTGATGTACTGGAAAACGAAATAAGTAAATTACATATGATAGCACGCAGAAATAATCTTATATTTCGTAATATTGTGGTAAAAGATAAAGAAACCCCGGAATTAATTTTGCAGAATATATTAACTAATATACTTAATGTTCAAGGTGATCTAGCGATAGTCCGATCATTTCCGATTGGTAAAAAAAGCGAGAAACCAGGAATAGTAGCCGACTTCAGGTCAAATAATACGATTAATGAAATCTTAAAAAAATCATCACTCTTGAGGCAAAATGGAATGTCAGTATCACGAGATTTACCCAAAGCATTTGCAGATACAGAAAATAAACTACTAGCTATACGGAAATAAATACGTAAAAATAACAATGATAAGAAAATTGTTGTACGTAATGGAAAAATGTTTTTCGATAAAGTAATATTGGAGTGGGTGAGAGAGGAAGGTTTAAGGATGATCGGCGGGGGAAATGCAGTAAATAAAATTAATGAAATTTTTAGCGTCGATGTTAGTCTTGTAATTAATGCGCTATTAGAAGAAAGTAAAGATTAGCATAAAACCGCCGTCTGCTTAGAATTTAAGAATAATTTTAGATTAGAAAATGAATTTAATTATAGATTAATAAGAAATGGAAATATCAAAAGTAATTTAAGTGTAAATGAATTATATTATAGTAGTAATAGAAATAAGTCTGAATTGAAAATAATTAATAAATTTAATTTTGATATTATGGCGTACAATGTATCTGGTTTATTTAGCAAATTATTATATCCAAATTTTCTAACGTTTTTGAATCAAAAGGAAATATTTATTTTAGTTGAAACTATGGTTATGGAAAATAAAATCGAAAATTTTAAAAATATCTTCCCAGGGCATCACTTACATTGGATACCAGCAACAAAAATTAACCCGAATGGAAAAGGTAGACCAAGTGAATGATCACTATTTGGTATTAAACATAATGGTTTTTCAAACGGAAAATTCTGTGATTATTCAGAGTACACTCTTATAGAATTAAATCTAAAAGGATTAAAATTATACGTATTACCAGTATATCTGAATGACAGTAATTGGCAATGTGCGTTTAATAAATTAAAAAATTTCTTAAATGAGTTCAATCATGAAAATTTAATTATAATAGGAGACTTTAATTCAAGAATAGGTGCGGAAAATGTAACGTATGAAAATGAACAAATAGGAAAATTAAAAGAAAAAAGAAAATCTAAAGATTTAAAGATAGATAAGAGAGGAAAATTTCTATTAGAATTATGCTGAGAATATGGCTTCAAAATTTGCAATGGTTGTATGAATGGAGATGAAGAGGGTGAACTAACTTTTTTAAATACTAATGGTAGTTCTGTTATAGATTTATGTTTAATAAGAGGTAAATGGTTAGAAATTATAGTAAAATTTGAAATTTTGGATGTAAATTATACAGAACATTTCCCTATACAACTTGAAATTGATGGTGCAGCCTATAACACTCAAAAACAAACTCTCCTTATGCCAAAGCTTCATTGGAATCAAGAAAATGTAGGTCATTATAAATATAAATTAAATTCGCTGATTCAAATTTCGAATGATAACACAGAGCTTAGCATAAATGACTGGTATAACAATTTAATAGATACAATCAAAATATCGCAAAAACGAATAAAATGAAAACTTCTATAAGTAAAAAAGAAAAATGGTTTAATTGGAAATGCGAAGAAGCAAGAGCAAAATCCTTTTTATTATTAAATAAATATAGAAACACCTCTAATGATATTTTTAGAGTATTATATTTAGAGCAAAATAAAAAGTATAAAGAAATTTGTCGCATTAGTAAAATTAAGTATATGAACACACTTGCTACTGAATTGATACAAGTAAAAGATACAAAAAACTTCTGGCAAGTTGTTAGAAAAATACAAAATAACACTCCTACAAAATATTCAGTTCTTTCGGTTGCTCAATTGGCTAACTACTTCTCAATTCATCTTAATCCGCCGCAATCCGATTTTTCCTTCCATTATGCAGAAAACTATCTACAGTGTGAAACTTTAGACGCACCATTTCAGTTGAGAAAATTAAAAATACTGCTAAAAAAACTTAAAGATAAAAAAGCACCAGGACTGGACAGAATCCCGTATGAATTTTTTAAAAACGCTCCAGATGCCTTCCTACTGAAATTACTTGATTTGTGCAATAAAATTTTTGAAGAGTCAGAAATACCAGTTGCATTCAGAAAATCTTTAATTACGCCGATTTTAAAAAAAGGAAACCCCAATGAACCGTCAAATTATAGGCCTATAGCTTTCACTGATACTGCTGCAAAAATTTTTTGTAGCCTTCTAACAACAAGACTTATGAAATACATAGAAGAATATAACATTTATAATAATAATTTTCAAGCCGGTTTCAGAGAAGGATTTGGAACAAATGATCACATATTTACTCTTGTAAATATAATAGAGCTATATAAACTTAAAAAGAAAACATTATACTGCATGTTCATCGATTTTAAAGCTGCATTTGATCATATAGACAGAAAATTTTTAATATACAAATTATCGCAGTTGGGGCTATCATTTAAATTTTTACAAATTATAAAAGTACTGTACACGGACACCAAATCAGTAGTATGGGATGGAGAAGAAAGGTCTGATGAATTTTCAACAATATCGAGGGTGAAGCAAGGATGCGTAATCAATCCGACACTATTCAACCTATTTATTAATGATATAGTGAACACCTTACCAGGAGGAGTAAAAATTTTGGATCTGCTGATTAAGATTCTACTGTATGCTGACGATCTTGTAATACTGGCAGATACACCTGATAAATTGCAAATGATGATAAATAAGATCAAAGAATATTGCACTAAATGGAAATTAGCTATTAATTTAGACAAATCAAAGATTATGGTTTTTAAAGGCGGCTATAAAATGGCAAAAAATGAGAAATGGTATTGGGGGAGGAACATTATAAGTATAGTTAATGAATATAAATATTTGGGAATTTTGATCACACCCCAACTTAGTATGAAGAAACATTTTGAAGAAAAATACAAACAATCGGTTAGAACACTAAGCACTACGTGGAAATCGTTTATGGAAAATAAGCAAATAGGAAATTCAAACAAATATCAAATTTTCCAATCAGTTATCCGATCTGTAATCTGCTATGCGAGTCAAACGTGGGGTTATATAAAATATAAAGAAGTAGAAAAAATACAAAAGTATTTTATTAAGAGGTTATTCAAATTACCGTTTAACACTCCTGACTATATGATATATGTAGAAACTGGTATAGCACCTCTATATTTATATACCTTAAAAATGCATATTGATTATATTTGTAAAATAATGATGTATGAATCTAATAGAATCTCAAGAAAGTTAGCTGAAATAATATGTAGTAAAAAAGTTTTGTATACTAAAAAATTTATGGATATAGCAATGGAAAATGATATTGAAATTAATTTATCCTTAATCAACGTATTGTCTTGGAAAGACCAGTTATACGAGCTCATAGCTAAAGTGGATACAAATATGTGGAAATATAATATTTTTAAAGCACGTAACTCGGATCATAGAAATGTATATATTAATCTGGATCACAATTTGGGCACGAATAGCTATTTTCTTGATAAATTTTCAACAAATACGATTTCAACTATCTTTAAAATTCGCGGGGAGTTGTTAAAATTAAATTTTATGCCACATATCGCTACTATATCGTTAATATGCAGCTTATGTAACTTAAATAGAGTGGAGGATTCCCTACATTTTGTAGGCGAGTGTCCAATCTTAGGTGAAATCAGAAGAGTATATTTTGGAAAAAAAACAGATTAGAAACAAAAGAAATTTATGAATATCTCAACGGAAAGGAATGGCAGGTGCTAGCATATTATGTAATGGAAGCATTATCCTATAGGAATAAATTTCCACAACAATAAAACAATATAATACAATTTAATTATATGTCACAATAACAATATTATAACATAAAATGTAAATAAACAATATATAAAATTAAGAAGAAAAAGATTTAATTGATTATCCAAGTATAATATTTTAATTATTAATATTAGCAGGAATAAATAAGCAGACGGCTATTAGCCATGTTTAACTTTAGTATTAAGAATAATTTTTTTGTTAATGTAATGAATTTTAAACATAAATAAAAATACTTTTATTATTATTATATTATTATTATATTATTATTTTATTAGAGTTTAAGCCTCACGCTCAATTTTTATTTTATCGCTTACATAGTTACCAGTTTTTATTAAAGAGAATGGAGAACTCCGTTTATGTACTTTAATTATTTATTTTTATAGAGAGAAAGTAATTTAAATAATATTTATTATATATTAAATTATTATATATACATCAATCAGCTGTAGAGCTACATAGATTTTTTTATATATTATAGATATAAAAAATTAAAACAAATGTTTATCAAACAGCCTATAGAAATTATGTCTGCTGGGTTGTCCTTTCCATTAACATGTCTCCATTGTTCTATTCTGGATAGCTCCTGAATTCTTGACACTCGATTTGCAACATACGTTGCCCATGTATAAGACGGTGAGTTTATCCACGCTAATACTGTAGTTGAATCTGTATAATAAAAGACTTTATTAATTTTGAGAGTTAAAAAGTTTAAAATATGCTCGATTAGTTCTATCATGAGACCCGCAGCTTGAAGTTCTAGTCGAGCTATTGTTGTAAACTTCAATGGAGCAACTCGTGATTTGGAACATATTAGTCGCACTAAAATTTCTCCTTTGGTGTTGATTGATCGCAAATAGCAGCATGTCCCAAAAGCTGATGCGTTGCTAAAAGGAAAGCTGATGCGTAGAAGTAATAGAGTCACCACCAGAAAGACAATCATCTACATACATATCTCTTTGCAGAATTTGAGAAGCTAGTGGATGAGTTGTATCCGAGGATTTTGCTAATTCTATTAAACATCTTGTGGGTAAATATGGAGCTGACGTGGTCCCATACGTCACAGTATTGAGCTGATACGTTTTCAATGAATCTTTTTTATTGGATCTCCATAGAATTTGTTGAAATTTACGAACTTCTGGAGCCACCAAAATCCTACGATACATTTTACTTATATCAGCCGTGAATGACTGATGTACTCTGAATATAATAATTATTGAGAATAAATCTGGTTGTACGGTATGACCTTTCATCAAAATACTATTTAATGAGTTACCAGCAGAGGTTTTTGCTGAACCATCGAACACGACTCGAAGTTTAGTTGTTCAACTATCTAATTTGAAAACGCAATGATGAGGTAAATAAAAATGAGAGCAGTGCAGGTTGGGATTGTCAATTTGTTCCATATGTGCTAGATCTTTATACTCATTCATAAATTCTGAATACTTTTCATGAGTTTCCCGGGTTTTTTTCAAATTCCCTCTGCAAAGATGCAATTGATTGCTGTGTTGCAATATTCACATGAAAATTACCATATGATTTTTGTCAGACTTTTCCGGCTATTAGCCAACCAAACTTGGAATTTTGTAGAGTGGGTAAATGTGGTGATAACTGATATTTCCCTTTTGTAAGAATATCGAAATACAATTCTGCACTTAAAAAATTGGGATCAGCTAGTTGTGATTCAATTGAACTTGGAATAGCCCAACCACAACTATCAATGACTTGTCGTCTCTTACTTGGACTGATTCTAAAGCTTGAAATCTATTGCATAAAAATTCAAAAAATTTACTGAGTAATTGTAAATCCCGAGGAGCTGCAAGAGATTGCTCATAAAAACGTCGACTGTCTTTATCGAGTTTTTTTACAAGTATGTGTAATATTATGGGGTCCCAATCAGCTATTGGGATTCCTAAATTTTTTATGGCATGCAAACACTCCATGCTTGTACCATGTCATATTTTTAAACCAGATGTTGTGTCCGCTTGGAGGACTGGCTTGTTAAAAAGGTCATTCAGTAATGAGTTAAGTAATAATCTTTTATTATCGTATCTATCATTCAACAATTGCCAAGCGGTATCATAATTATCATGAGTTGCTTGTAATGTCTTATTAAATGACTAGGTTCTCCCGTGAGATTTGACTTTAAATAAAACATTTTTTCGGCTTTACTAATTTGCTGATTATGTATAACTTGTTGAAATAAATCTTGAAACGGTTTTGTAATGGTAGGTATAATTATTGAAAGTATTTTGAAATTTGTTTGAAATTTATTTTTTTATAATTATTGAAAATTTTGTAAAGTTCTGAAGTTTTAGAAGAATTAGAATTTAATTGAAACTAAAATTTAATTTAAAAGCAAATTGAACTACCACTGACCGAAACAACCTGGTCCCTGCTCGGGCGCCATTTGTAATGGTAGGTATAATTATTGAAAGTATTTTGAAATTTGTTTGAAATTTATTTTTTTATAATTACTGAAAATTTTGTAAAGTTCTGAAGTTTTTGAAGAATTAGAATTTAATTGAAACTAAAATTTAATTTAAAAAGCAAATTGTACTACCACTGACCGAAACAACCTGGTCCCTGCTCGGGCGCCATTTGTAATGGTAGGTATAATTATTGAGAAAAAAAAATTACAAAAAAAAATTTAAGTCCGAGATGATTTTTTTTTTTTTTCCAATAAAAAAATAAAGTCGGGAAAGAATTGAATGAGTTAAAATATAGAAACAGAAGGTTCGCGGGCACGCGTTGCCGGGTAGAACTGACCTCGGAAAATGGGTGGGTTCTTACTATCCGCATTATACCATTACAAAAAGAATGCGTGCAAAGGTAGAAGCTACCTTATCATAATATACTATATACAAAATAAATTTAAAATAACCGTATTGCTTTCGATGGATCATCAGGAATCATCCGGAGCTGCATGGGGCAGTAGGGGCCTTCCTAGCCACACATTCCTACTTTCCACACTAACGAAGGAATCTCCATCCTAAAATTCAAATTACTACCAACAAAGGAATTTTCCCCCCCAACTTGCAACACCACTGACTATTTTTTTTTTCAAGTAAGTTATATAAAATTGATTTGTATTGGCAATAAAAAAAAAAATACAACCGGAAATACTGAATGACGAACTGGCATATATTTCTCGAATACGAGGGGTGGTCGAAACTATAGTCCTACCCTTAAATCAACCCTACTCAACTTATATACTAGTAACTTAATTGTATAATATAATCAATAACAAAATTAAAAAAAAATATATGTATATAAAAAAAATTTAATTTATTTGATTAAGGACCTGGAACCGCAGCTACCTCGTCCGTATCGTGGGCGTCGTTGAGGATCCTCCCCGTTGCAAAAAAAAATCTGATGAATCTGTTGATGTGTTTGGTGCCTTTGTTACCACCAACACATGTATATAAATAACTGATGATAATATGATGAATCGGTTGACGTGTTTGGTGCCTTTGTTACCACCAACACGTGTATATAGAGAATGATGATAATATAATGAATCGGTTGACGTGTTTGGTGCCTGTGTTACCACCAACACGTGTATGAAATAAATGATGATAATATGATGAATCGGGTGACGTGTTTGGTGCCTTTGTTACCACCAACACGTGTAAAGAAAATTGATGATACTATGATGAATCTGTTGACGTGCTTGGTGCCTTTGTTACCACCAACACGTGTAAAAAATTGATGATACTAGGATGAATCAGTTGACGTGTTTGGTGCCTTTGTTACCACCAACACGTGTATAAAAAAATTGATGATAAAATGATGAATCGGTTGACGTGTTTGGTGCCTGTGTTACCACCAACACGTGTATATAAAAATGAAAATATTCTGATGAATCTAAAAAAAACGTGTATATAAAAATGAAATTAATCTGATGAATCAGTTGACGTGTTTGGTGCCTTTGTTACCACCAACACGTGTATAAAAAAATTGATGATAAAATGATGAATCGGTTGACGTGTTTGGTGCCTGTGTTACCACCAACACGTGTATATAAAGAAACTGAAAATAATCGGATCAATCAAAAAAAACACGTGTATATAAAAATGACAAAAAAAATCTGATGAATCAAAAAAAAACACGTGAACGGGTGCGCTCGTCACAAAGTTGGGCACATCACCATGGAAAAATCAAAAAAAAATGGTAGTCAAAATCCTCTCTGGGTTATTTTTTTTTTTTTTTTTTTTTTTTGTATTTTAAATACAAATAACCTTAGGTCTAAATTCTTTTTGGAAAATATTGCCCAATTTACACAAGAATATAATTTTTTTTTTTTTTTCCATTAACACTTTGATAAATTCTGTGCAATAATGTATTATTATTATATAATTTATATTTTTTTTTTATGAAAGTTTGGATGTCATTAAAAATACACGCAAGTTAATGAAAATATAATGCACATATAAATTTTGCACTCCAGGTTATTATTTTTTTTTTTTAAAGTACCATTTATTTTGAACAATTATATATAATATTTAAATTTTGATATATAAAAAGAAATCTTAAAATTAAATAGGTTCATAAAAAAATTATGTAAAAATAACATTACTTTTCCCCGTAGTATTAGTATTAAATAAATTTTCGTTTATATTGAGTTTTTTTTTTTTTTTTTTTTGTATCATATTTTAATTTCAACATAATATTTCTTAACTACGCAATAATTAACCAAATTTATTTAATTCCGTGTAATAATTGCTTTATTTTTATTTTTTTTTTATGTGTTTTTTTTTTTTTTAAAAGAACAAAATTCTGTATTTTTATTTTTTTTTCCAACTAGAAATTAAATTAGTACTAATACCACGCACAAAAAAAACCTCGGACAATATGTCGTCCATCGACTTAAAAATTTATCTAAACTTTTTTTTTGTGTTTCTTTTTGGTATAAAAAAAAAGTTTTGTTACTATACTACATTAAATTAACCGAATAACATCAACGCGGGACGGCCACCGACTGACTTCACGGCCGTCCAACAACTCAATGCCCAAAAAAATCTATAACTTCGAGAAACATCTGCCAGCAATTCTCATTTTATTGCGCATTCAGCAACCCTCACTCAATTTTTCCATTTATCGACAATCGATGCACGCATACAAAATAATAATTTTAGGCGGTAAAATTTTTCCCATATTGATGGATTGACAGACCGCACACACGATAGAAACGCATACACCGAACAATTATTTTTCTGTCGGCCATTGATTGAGACGCTGAATGACAAATCCCTTCCGTGGTGTAAAAGTTACCATAGGTGAAAAAAAGTTTTCAGTGGTGTCGACTATTGAGATTTATTATCCACCATTACAACACAGATTCATTGTTATTTAATTAATTCACAATGAAACTGAAAACAGGTGGTATTACATAATAGAGTTAAATTTCCTATCTCTCCAATAACGACACTAACCTGATGTAATGACTAACTATAGAAAAAATTTTTGAGACATCGGAAAATTTTCAAAAAAACCTTTCGATGAATAAAGAATCTAATTAATACTACTAAATAATAATGAATATGGGTTTTTTTTTTTTTTATATATCGGGAAACTTTCAAAACCCTCAAATGAATATAATTAATGATAAAAAGAAAGGTTAGGTTTTAGATATATCGGGAAACTTTCAAAACCCTCAAATGAATATAAAAAAAATACTGGTTAGGTTTTTTTTTATAGCGGGAAACTTTCAAAACCCCCAAATGAATATAATTAATAATACAAAAATAATGTTTAGGTTTTTTGATATATCGGGAAACTTTCAAAACCCTCAAATGAATAATTAATAATAAAAAATAATGTTTAGGTTTTTGATATATCGGGAAACTTTCAAAACCCTCAAATGAATAATTAATAATAAAAAATAATGTTTAGGTTTTTGATATATCGGGAAACTTTCAAAACCCCCAAATGAATATAATTAATAATAAAAAATAATGTTTAGGTTTTTGATATATCGGGAAACTTTCAAAACCCTCAAATGAATATAATTAATGATACGAAATATATAACTATAGCAATTTTACCTAAAGTAAATGGGTAAGATAACTCCAATCCAAACTTAGATTTTCTCCCAAAACTAACAATAAACTTACTTAATGAGCAAAATTTACAACTAAACTTAGATTTTTCTTAACCAACTAATAGTAAACTTAATTGGTACGCAAAATTAAATCTAACTTAGATCTTTACCCAAAACCAATAATAGACTTAATTAATAAGCAAAATTACAACTAACTTAGATTTTTTCTTAACCAACTAATAGTAAACTTAATTGGTACGCAAAATTAAATCTAACTTAGATCTTTACCCAAAACCAATAATAGACTTAATTAATAAGCAAAATTACAACTAACTTAGATTTTTAACCAACTGATAGTAACCTTAAGTAATAGGCAGAATTAAATCTAAAAGTAGAATTTTAACCGAATCATATTTAATTTATAAGTGA
>OY987255.1:60654475-60789832 GCA_963920725.1 Rhamphomyia laevipes | reverse complement strand
AGAAACCCATAATAGGTATTTTCGGCCATGTTCCTAATCCATCCAACACTTTTGCTAAATTACCTAAGGCTTGTTTACCAGGAACTTTGGGTTTCACAAATACATTAGAATATAACGATGAATTTACAAATGTTACAGAGATCCCGGGTGACATAGAAAGGCTTTTTGCGAAAATTTATATTAAACATGTTCACATATCTATGACAGAGGTAGATATAATAAATCTAATTTATAAAATTTTTGGTTGCACTGTAAAAGGTTGTAATTTAATAGTACCTTGGAACAAGGTATCTTCTGAGTTATCTTACTCCAATTTTATTGTTACAGTACCTAGATCTCAAGTGGAAATACTTGTAAATAGTACCAGATGGCCACCTAACTTTGTAGTCCGTAAATTCGCAAAAAGCAAAGTCACATTTTCACCAAATTCTGCAATTAATTATAGACATGTACGAAATGAATTACGTATATATTATCAGAATATGTCTGGTATGCGAAGCTGTTTGGCCAACTTTCATAGATTAGCATCTTCGTGTGAATATAATGTATTAATCATCACCGAAACTTGGCTTAAACAAAACGATCATCTCGATTCTGAAATCTTGGACTCTTCTTGGAAGATTTTTAGATGCGATCGTTAGCTTCGTGATGGTGAGGATAGAGGCGGAGGTGTGCTGATAGCAGTTCATTCATCATTGTCGTGTAAAGAAATTGATACATCATCATACAACGTCAACTTTAATACTTCCCAACAAGTTTGGATTGAGATTATGGCTAAGGACAAAAAAATTATTATTGGTTCTTTCTATATTCAACCTGGTCTAAACGATGAAGTATATAGTAGCAACATGACAATCCCTGTTGACATCTTATCAAATCTCAACACGCATGACGACTTCTTTATGTTCGGTGATTTTAATCTACCACAATTAAAATGGATTCCTAGTGATGATAACGACTCCTGCTGGGACGCTGTCAACATTACATCTATTGAGCAAGCGTGCGTCTTGGATAATTTATTACAATTTGATATAAACCAAATTTGTGGTCTACTTAATAATTTTGCCAATGTGCTAGACTTAGTATTCACAAATGTCGCTGACAACTTTATTTTAAATGAATGTAGTCCATTATTGGCATCTAAAACAAGTGTATTTCACAATGTCAGCTATTTCTATGACGACAATCTAATGGTTCCAAATCGTGATATTGAAAAATACGACTTTCTTAAAGCAAATTATGACCAGATTTCATGTCTACTAACACAGTGTGATTTCACTGCTCATAACGGTGACTTAAATCATAAGGTTGATAATTTTCACAATAAGTTGTCGGAATTAATAGAGCTAAGTGTGCCAAAAAAGGTTGTACGCGTCACTAAGTCACCACCCTGGTATGACAAAAATTTGATAAATTTAAAAAATCGTAAATCGAAAGCTCATCGTAAATGGAACAAATCGAAGTTGGATCTAGATTTATCCATATTTAACATACTCAGTTTTGAGTTCCAGCAACTGGAGTCAATTTGTTATAACAACTTTATATCTAAAACGAGTTCTGAAATAAAAAGAAATCCACGTAAATTTTACTCATACATCAACTATAAAACAAAATCGAGTATATTACCTCAGAAAATGCAACTTGATGGTATTGATGTTTCAACGGAGTCTGATATAAGTAACAAATTTGGCCAGTTCTTCAACTCTGTTTACACTGGAAAATTATCCTTTAACAAAGATAATTTTGATTATCTTGCAAATGTTGAAGAATCTTTCACTAACATTTCTATAAGTCATGCAGAATTGTTGAATGGACTTCTATCGTTAGATAGTACCAAAAATTGTGGACCAGATAATATTCCACCGTTATTCTTAAAGAAACTTGCACCTCATTTAGTTACACCACTATTGCACATTTTCAACGCATCATTGTCATCAGGAATATTCCCAGATCGTTGGAAAACATCATCTATTTGTCCAATTTTCAAGAGTGGGGATAGAACTAACATCAGGAATTATCGTGGTATAGCTATTCTATCAGCAATTCCTAAACTCTTTGAAAAGTTAGTTACATGTAAACTATACGAATATCTGTGTAAATTTATCTCTATCCATCAACACGGTTTTATGAAAGGCAGATCAGCTGTTACCAATCTAAGTGACTACACGTCCTTCATTCTTTTTGAAATGGATAAAGGTAATCAGGTTGATGCAATCTATACAGATTTCAGTAAAGCGTTCGATAAAGTTGATCACGAACTACTAACTTTTAAATTGAAAAAATACGGTGTAGGTGGTGTAATGCTGAATTGGATCTCATCTTATCTGAGCAAGAGGAAACAATTCGTAAAAATAAATAGCACGTGCTCCGAATTAATTGAGGTTTCATCCGGAGTACCACAAGGAAGTCACTTGGGTCCATTGCTGTTTTTAACTTTCATCAACGATCTGACATCGTTATTCAAAAATTGTAAATATTCGCTGTATGCAGACGATCTAAAAATATACATTTCTGTTAAAAATTCGACTGATTACACAATTCTACAATCGAACATAAACATTTTGGACAACTGGTGTATGTCTAATGGTATGCGCTTAAACACAGACAAATGCGGCGTCATATCTTTCAGTCGTCGTCGTCAAAATATTACTAAAGACTACTTCATTGGCAATATTAAACTCGAAAGATTTGAACGTGTTAAGGATCTTGGTATTTTAATGGACACTAAACTAACATTCAAAGAGC
This sequence comes from Rhamphomyia laevipes, assembly GCA_963920725.1. NCBI lineage: Eukaryota > Metazoa > Arthropoda > Insecta > Diptera > Empididae > Rhamphomyia > Rhamphomyia laevipes. The sequence continues at coordinate 60,787,087 of OY987255.1, read as the reverse complement.
ACCTTGACAAGATTTACTGCAACGCTAAAAGCAAGTTAGGTTTCATTAAAAGAATGTCTAAAGAATTTAATGATCCCTATGTCACTAAATCACTCTTTTGCTCACATGTTCGTCCTATCATGGAGTACTGCAGCGTCATTTGGTCACCGATGTACGCGTGTGATATTCATAGATTAGAGTCTATACAGAAACAATTTTTAATATTCGCCCTTAGAGGTTTACCTTGGGATCGTAGTACTTACCAGCGCCCTCCTTACACTAGCCGTCTGCAGTTAATAAATATGAAATCACTGCATAGCAGACGACTACTTCTAGATGCTATGTTTGCTTATGACCTGATCAGTAGCAACATCAACTCAGACTACATATGCAGCAAAATTACTATTAATACTTGCACTAGAAGCTTACGAAACCGTAAATTTTTATTAGAAAAGAAATGCAGATCAAACTACTGTGCCAATGAACCTTTCAACAGATGTTCCAGAGCTTTTAATCAATTTTCCAGATTTTACAGCAGTGATATATCGAAATCTTCATTTCGACATTTGGTTCTTGAAACTTTAAAATAATTTATTCTAATTTATGTTATAAACTTTGTATTCTTTATATTAATGTTGTCTAATATGGCAAAACAAATAAATAAATAAATAAACCAATTTTGTGGTTCTAGATAACAACTATTTAATGATTTAATATGTTATTGAATGCTTAGACAGAACATAGAATAAAGGAGCAGAAATAATATAGTTTTGCTCCTACAAGCTATGGTATATTTTTTTAGTTTTATAATTCGCAGATGCTGTCATTAGAAGTCGCAGATGCTGTCAAAAAATATTTATAAAGAGCTTTTTTGATATTATAAATTTTGTGATTATTACGGACTATTACTAATTATTATAAGGAGTTACAGTTATATTTTCAATAAATATTGAAATAAAATATTTAAAAAATTGTATATTGTGTTGTGAAAAATTGTAATTCCAATATAAATATGAAATTACGGCAAAATGGCGCAATCACGCTTTTCATCTAAATATACAAAATTTAATGGTATAATAATTATAATGATGCGATTTTTTAATTAAGAATGTTTTTTAAATTTAAATTAGTTTTAAAATGTAATACATTTAATTCAAATAAAAGTATAAAAATATTATTATTTTGTTGTGAAAATTTTTCAATGGAAAGCTCTTTTCTACAAAACCTTTCAATTCTGTCATTTTGTAGGCAGTGCTGTAGTCAGGATATTTTTTTTATGAGGCTTGTATAATTTTTGTTATGAAATGTAAAAAAAATATATTTTAGTTTACCTAAGGAAATGGTAATGAGGAAGAAATGGCTTGAAGCGGTAAATTTACATTGGAATCAGTTTTATACCATATTTAGAGTGTGTGCTATATATTTTAAGGCGGAAGATTTTAAAAATCCTTATTGTTTGGAACGAAAATTATTATTAAGTACAGTAGTTCCATCTAAACAGCTGGTAAGTTTGTTGGATAATACATATTAGAATGAAATGTATATTAAATATTAACAATTTTATACTTTTTATATTTTATTCTTATTTTCTTACTTATTCTTTATAATATTGTTTTTCATTGTTATTATTTTTTTCATTATAGTTTTGATCTATAAAAAAAATGCATCAACAGGCTTACCTCAAAAGTGATGTGGAAACGCCCTGGTATAATATAACCAATATATTTTCTAAATAACTAAAATTCAATATTTTTATAATTTCATATTCAATTTATAAAAATATAATAATAAATTACATTTTTAATTTAAAATTGTGTTATATTTATTTTAATTATTATTTATAAAATAAATAAAAAAAAAAAAAAATTTTAGAATTACATTTCAAAAAAGAGCTTTTCTCAAATAAAAACGGTTTTATATCCGGGCCATCATTTCTGGAGACGTCACCCTGAAAAAATATCTCTCTTCCCCCCACAAAAAGATCTACCATAAATTATATACTATAGCTGCTCCTGTATTCTATGCTCTAAGGTTGAATGGTGTTCGCTTTTAAGTATGTGTCTTGATATTTATATTTTAGTTTTTTTATTTTATTCAATTTGAAATTTCAAATCTATTTTAAATGCAAATGACACAGTACCTGTGATGTTTCTGATGTAATACGTAATTTATGTTGTTAATCTTACAGTGTGTGGATACCAATTTTATTATTCTTTGCTTTTAACTTTGCTTTTGAAAAGGTTACACCAAACAGAATTTTAAGTATATTATTTATATTATATTATTTTTTTAATTTAAATGATTTTTTTTCAATTTTAAAGTATTATTCTATTTTTCTGTTATATTTAAAAATAACACTAGTTTTTCTTTATAATCCAAATTTTCTTTTATTGTTCGTTGCAGTATCCGATATATATAAGCGATTAACTTCTGCAACGGATGCCACTTTTTGTGACAGCTCACCTATAAGTTTTTTCGGTTCGGACTTTTGTAGGTTTTTTGCACTATAGAATTTGATAGTGCATTAGTTTCCATGATGGTATCAGCTATTGGTACTAATATTTCATATGGAAAAAAAAATCAAGTTTTAAATTGAGGTATTATACCCCTTTTTTAAATTTAAGATATTATTCTATTTCTTTTAGTTTTAGAACTTTTAAATTTAGAATAATCTTCAAATTTAGAATAAAATTAATTCAAACTTATATAACACTATTTTTCTGTTACATTTAAAAAAAAAAAAAAAACCAAGAGAGCAGTAAAAACACGTCTGATCATAACAACTGATATAATTATTAATGGACTAGCTCTCTAGCTCTCTTAAAATACTGCGCTGATTTTCCTGGTACGTATCCTCAGAGTGTTAGTGTGAAACTTGTGTTGATGTTGTATTAGGCATTTTGGATTTTATTTTTAGGAAATTTTGAAAACCTAATTCCTCGTCACTCCAACAAAAACTTAGTTCTTCATTATTTGTATCTGCAAATAATAAAATAACACAAATTGATTTTTTTTTATTGTGTAAAATGTACCATTTTGTTTTAAGGTTGGCTATATTTGGTGGATGTTGTGATGGAACTTTTGGATCTGAAAATATTAAAATAATACAATTTGATTTTTTTTTGTGTAACTATGTAAAATTCTTACCATTTTTTTAAAAGTTGAAAATACTTTGTATTAACATATTTGGATTTGTAAATAAAATACAATAATACAATTTGATTATTTTTTATTGTGTAATATGTACCATTTTTTTAAGGTTGGCTATTGGTGGATGTTGTGATGGAACTTTTGGATCTGAAAATATTAAAATAATACAATTTGATTTTTTTTTGTGTAACTATGTAAAATTATGTGTTCATCCAGCATCCCTAAAAAGAGAAAATTAAATTAATAAAATAAATTTATTAAAGTCATACAACATTTGTTTATATTTAATATGAAAAACAACAACAACTACATGTGTAAATTTCATGTTGAAATAGCATGGAAGGTTGTTGATGTTTTCCATACATATTACACTCAATCGATAGGTACTTACCTGTAGTTTAAATTACCAAACAAATGCAACCAATATCAGGTAGATATTGGTTATTAAATACAATTTAACATCGGTTCATGTGCCTGCATAACCTGAAACATAAAGCAGAAAGTTTAGATGAATATCAGCTTTAATATAGCTGACATCCTTGATGTTCATATATTTTTAGAATTCTAATGAATTCTTAATTTCATATTTTAATAACTTACCAGAATTAATAGTGGAAAATAATCTTATTTTTACAAATTCAATTTAGATGAAATGCCGGCATTTCATCTGTCAAACCGAAACTTGCGGAGTAGATTGCGAGTAAAATAATCCGCGTAGACTTATGAAAATCTTCTACCCGGTAGAAAAGTGAATCGCGAATCTAATTATGGTAGGAAAAATCGCGGAAAATAAACATAAACATAGAATTTATGTTTTTTAAATTAAATGAAAAACCCAATTAGTATGAGCGAGATGCAATTTGTGCGAGCGGGATAAAATAAACTGCACGAAAGTACTCTCTCGTAATTAAAATCAGTAGGGACAACTTAATAATAATTAAATTGTTCAGGGCTGAACGTTTTTATAGCATTTTATATCAAAAATTACTAATAGAATTTTCCAGGAAACTTAATTATAATTAGGAAAATTTAGTAGAGAAATTGTAGGAAATAATATTCTAAAGAAAAAAAGGTTAGTAAAGGTTTTCAGGAAAACCTTAGGATAAAATGTTATGACCATTATCGTCAAATGATTTAAAATTTAATATGGTAAATTATAAACGATAGGCAAATTGAGAATTTTATCAGTCTCATCGATCGATTACCAAAGGCAGCAGCATCAAGTAAAAATCAAGAAAAATAATTTAAAATTATTTTATCTCTACAAATATATATAAAGGTAAGAAAAATTATTGTATACGGATAAAATTACAAGTGGCACAAGTAATTGTGGAAAATTTGTGATTGTTCCTATGCAATATATTTTCTTTTGGTTTCATTAACAAATTATTTTTTTTTAAAAAAAAAAAAAGGGTAAAGTAAATTTAATTAAATTTATTTTAAATAATTAACAAAGTTGTAGATTATAAAAAAAATAAAGTGAAATTAATTTAAAATTGCCAATTAGCGAATTATTAGAATTCGATATTAAAGTATTTAAATTCAATTAGTGAATTGTTAGAATTTGATATATAATTATTTTAAATTTAATTAGTGAATTATAGAATTGAATTTATTAAAAAAAATTAATATCAATTAAAGTTAGGTTAAATCGGAAAACCGCATGAATTTCTAAAAATTAAAACGTTTAATTATTATACAAAATTATAAATCACGCGTTGCAAAATTTAAATAAAAAGTGAGGTTAAATTCGGTTAAATTAATTTAATTAAATTAAGGTTAGATTGCGCCCACATTACGATCACGTGTCGAATTAAGATTACGGTTATCGAATTGTAGATCGAATGTTAATTTAGTAAAGTCATTTTAGTAGATAATTGTTCTTACAAAACAATTTATTATTATCAATTGATTTAAATTAGTTTATTAGATAATTGTTTTTAAAAAACAATTTATTTATTTTTATTATTATCGTTGATTATGGTTTACCAGGTATATTGTATTTGATATTAATCTGGTAAATGTAATTTAATCAACATATTTTCAAACGTATAAATTAATACAGGCAACCTAACCTCAACATAAATTAATTAGGGAAATATCATAAATAAATTAGATTATTTAACCTCAGAGAATTAGTCGTATCAACCAATTTCTAGGTTTTGTGGAACAAAATTCAATATTGAACAAAACCAATATTAAACGATCCACCAGGTTGCGCTACATTATAAAATTGTTGAAATCTACTCTAATTGTCGCCCAACGGCAATTGTAGTAGATAGACAATCAGCTGATCGAACTTCAGATAACAGTCAGGCTAATGGTATAAACACAATTGCTGAGACGATAGAAGCGACATCAACGTTAAGAATTAGCAACATAAATGAGATTAATTAATTAAAGTAAAGTAATAATACAAATTGTTTGTTTGTTTTTATTAATAATTATATTATTGTAACATTTGAAATTCATCATTTTTAATAAATATTTAAATAAAATAAAATTGAACGTAAACCAAGCAGATTTCTTTTTATTTAGTTCAAGGAGAAGTTAAACTTTTTATTTCAGAAATTTTAGCAGGCTCACCGAACATTTTGGTCCTTCGAACCGGATACTGTCAGGTCCGTTTGATTTTGTGAAATTTGAATATTTGACACAAAGAAATTGGTTGATAATAGTTAGAAATTAGAATTAGGATTGGCAATTTTAATATAAGTAGTTATTGTTAGGGACTAACATTTTTTAATCATTTCATACAAGAGGCAAACTAGTTTATCAAGGACGATAAAGTGGTTTTATTTCAATATGACTGCGTCATTGAAAAGTACCCTAACAAAACAAAAGGTTTTGGCAGAGAGAATTCAAAAATCGATTATCAACGGCAAGAAAACAAAACTGGAAAAACGAACCGTTGGATTTTATGAAACTAAAATTATCAACGGCAAGAAAACAAAACTGGAAAAACGAACCGTTGGATTTGAGTAACACTTGGTATGAATTTGGATTAAATGATCTGGCCATTCGAGAATTAATAGAAAATTCTGCTGAAGAGTGTGTAGACGATTATATCACAGAAGATGTTTATTCTGATATAGAAGTTGCGTATACAGAGTATATTGGCGACTTAAAGGATAACTTAAAACTTAAACAAAATGTAGATACAAACAAATGCGGCGTACCACCACTACAACAACAAAATGTTAACACAACGTCGAATGTACATAATCAAGTACAATTACCACGTATAACGCTTCCAAAATTCAATGGGGATTATAATGAATGGAGATCGTTTTACGACTTGTTTGTTTCAATCGTACACAACAACACACAACTTCAAGCAGTTCAGAAGCTGCAGTATTTAAAGGGCTGTTTAACTGGTGAAGCAGAAAGGCTGCTGAAACATGTACCAGTAACAGGCAATGATTATGAGCCAGCATGGGAGAAACTCAAGCTGCGGTACGAGAACAAACGACTGCTGGTTAATACACAGATAAAAATTTTGTTGAATCAACCAAAAATACCAAACGAATCTGGTAAATCGCTACGACAACTAATCGAGACGACTGAGGAATGTGAACAGCAATTAAATTCACTTGGTGTAATGGTATCCAAATGGGATTCATTAATTATTTATTTGCTGGTGCTGAAGTTACCATTTACAACGGTGAAACTTTGGGAGGAGGAATTAGGTGATTCTCAAGACCTACCCTCTTTAGAACAATTCAAGAAATTTCTGAACACAAGGTTCAGAGTTCTAGAAGCGGTGTCACAGTCAACTACAATGACGAAGCCGACACCAATTAGTACAAGGACGTACCACATCGCTATTACTTCAAAATGCCCAGCTTGTAATGGACAGCATTTTGTTGGAAAGTGTTTTAAATTTCAGAAAATGAACGTTGATGAACGGAGAAACTGTATAAAACAAAGTAGACGATGCTTTAATTGTTTTTCGAGCAATCATGGTGCTAATAATTGCCCGAGTCAACAACGATGTAAAAAATGTAACCAAAAACATAGTGGTTGGTTACATAGTACTTTGAACAATGTTCCTGAAACAAAAGGTGGCCCACAAAACAAAAGGTGGGTCAAAAATCAACATAAGGTTGAAAGTTCACCAGCGGTGGACAAGGCTGATAGTTTGGAGATATTGAAATCGTCAAATTTTTTTTGTGCTGAACAACAAGATGTGTTGTTAGCCACAGCATTAGTATCAGTTTATGATCGCAATGGGCGATGCATAACGCTACGCTGTTTAGTTGATCCTGGATCTCAATCATCGTTTATTACAGAGAATGTCTGTAAGAAATTAGGGGTGCCAGGTGAATCAGCCAAGGTGGAAATTACCGGTTTGAGTACAGGTCAAACAGCAATTTTCAATAAAAAGGTTCAAGTACAGATTTATAATAATAAGACAAAGACGTCTAGCGTGAAAGTATCTATGCTAGTTATTAAGAAAATAACAGATATGTTACCTTCATGTAAAATTATTAGAAGACAGTGGGACCATCTGAAGAATCTAGAGCTAGCAGATCCCACTTATTATATTCCAGGAAATATTGATATACTTCTTGGAGCAACAACGTATGCAAATATTATACAAAATGGATTGGTCAAGGGACCAAAGGATGCACCAGTAGCGATACAGACTACATTAGGATGGATACTTCTAGGGAATAGTCCACGAATATCCAGTCAAGAAACAAAAACATTTACAGTTATCCAACGGCAGACTGATGAGATATGTCATCAATTAAAAAAGTTTTGGGAATTAGAAGAAATTCCCACCCAAAAAACTTTGAAACCAGAGGATGAAGAATGTGAAAATATATTCAAGTTAACGCATACAAAACTTGAAAATGGACAGTATGAAGTTAAACTGCCATTTATAAATGGACGATGTCCAGATATACGGTCATCTCGAGAGATGGCCAGAAAACGTTATGAAGTACTAAAAAATAAATTCAAATGGGATTCCAAACTAGATGAAGAATATTCAAAGTGCCTAGATGAATATATAGATTTAAATCAGATGGAAAAGGTATCAAATGAGCAGTCTATAAATCCTTATTATATACCACATCATGCAGTGTTTAAAGAAAGTACTACGACGAAACTTAGAGTTGTATTTGATGCTTCAGCAAAAACAACAAATGGAAAATCATTGAATGAACAAATGTTGATAGGACCAACATTACAACCAACATTGTTTTCCACTTTAATGAAATGGCGAAAATATAAAGTAGCCATAACAGCGGACATCGAGAAGATGTATCGTATGATTTTAATTCATCCAGAACATCGAAAGTACCAACGAATAATTTGGAGAGACCCGATTACAAAGGTGGACACTGATTATGAATTAAAAACGGTGACTTTCGGCACATCAGCTGCTCCATATTTAGCAATCAAGACATTGCAACAATTATCGGCGGATGAAGAACAAAATTATCCATTAGCTGCAAAGGCAGCGTTACTTGATTTTTATGTGGATGATTTATTAAGTGGGGCAGATAGTATTGAAGAAGCAAAGGAACTGCAACAGCAATGCATACAGATGCTAAAAAAAGGACATTTTAATCTTCGAAAATGGGCCAGTAATTATCCAGAGATAGTAGAGCAGTTACCATTAGCACACAGGGAATTGAAAGAGACATTTCAATTTGACGAATCTAATACAATTAAAACACTCGGAATAAGATGGTATCCTGGTACGGATTATTTTACATTTGCAGTATTAGATAAAACTCAGCAAGCGATTACTAAAAGGTCTATTTTATCACAAGTTGCTTCATTATATGATCCTTTAGGATGGATCACACCTGTAATTGTAGTAGCAAAATTACTAATTCAAGAGTTTGGATATCAGGGAACTCTTGGGACGCAGAAGTAGACAAATCAATTGCGGAACGATGGCAATTTTTTAAAGAAAGCCTACAACAACTAAATAAAATTAGAATACCTAGATGGTTAGGTATTACGTTAGAATCAAACAATGTTCAAATACATGGATTCAGCGACGATTCAATTAAAGCTTACGCAGCAGTAATATATTTACGAATACAAAATTTAGATGGAGTTGTCACTTCAAAATTGATTGCATCAAAAACCAAGGTAGCACCAATAAAACCGGTGACATTACCACGTTTAGAATTATGTGGTGCACTAATTTTGGCCCGACTAATTGAAATAACGATACGCTCAATGGGGTTAAGTAATTATTCGATTACTGCATGGACAGATTCAACAATTACATTACAATGGATTCATAATCATCCATCGAAATGGAAAACATTTGTTGCTAATAGAGTTAGTGAAATACAGGATAAAGTAGATCCAAGCTGTTGGAGACACGTACCAACAGAATTTAATCTTGCAGATTTAGCCTCTAGAGGAATACCAGCTGAAAAAATCATAACAAATGAGTTATGGTGGAATGGACCAACGTGGTTGGTAAAAGCTGAGAAAGAATGGCCAGAAAATAAAATTTCATTGACAGTACCTGCAATAGAAGTGAAGAAAGCAACTGTTGTATCACTATTAACCACTACTGATGATATGTTTTCGCGTTTTTCATCATTCATGTTATTAAAGAGAACAACTGCATGGATACTACGATTTTATAACAACGCAACAAAGGAAACGCTAAAAGAGTAGGAATGTTAAATAAACAAGAAACGGATGTTGCAGAAAATTTAATATTAAAACTAATTCAGCAAAGATCATTTTCCGAAGAATATAATCGTTTGATTGGAAATAAAACAATTGATAAAAAAAGCCAGTTGTTGACATTAATGCCATTTTTGGATCAACATAAAATTATACGTGTAGGTGGACGATTAACCAACGCAAATGTAGCATACAAAAACAAGCACCCAGTTATACTGCCATCAAATCATTATGTTACAACATTAATCATTAATGAAATACATAAAGACACTCTACATGGTGGAGTCAATTTGGTTTTAAATACGAGCAGGAATTTATACTGGATACTTAATGGAAAACGAATAATATCAAGACAGATAGCTAAATGTACAACTTGTATTCGTCACAAAAAGGAACCGTATACACAATTAATGGGAAATTTACCAAGTTGTAGGGTAAATATATCTAAACCGTTCAGTCATGTCGGAATGGATTTTGCAGGTCCAATATTTTTAAAAATGTCACCGCATAGAACGTCAAGAACGTATAAGGGTTATTTTTGTATATTTGTTTGTATGGCTACGAAAGCTATACACTTGGAATTAGTATCAGATTTATCAGCGTCAGCCTTTTTAGCATCATTTAGGAGATTTGTTGCACGAAGGGGTTTATGTACTGATGTTTACTCCGACTGCGGTACAAATATTAAAGGAGCACAGGTTACACTCAATAAGGAGTTAACAAAGGCATTGCAGGAAGCAAGTCCGAATGTGAGTCAACATTTCAGCGAAAAGGGAATTAGTTGGCATTTTAATCCTCCAGGAGCACCTCATTTTGGAGGTTTATGGGAGGCTGGAGTTAAAGCGGTGAAGTATCATCTCCGTAGAGTGATAGGTAAAAATGTCTACACGTATGAAGAATATGTAACATTGCTATGTCAAATCGAAGCATGCTTAAACTCTCGACCGTTAACAGTCATGGAAAATAGAAGCGAGGACTTGGAAGTATTAACATCAGGTCATTTCCTGATTGGACGGCCACTTAACGCTGTGCCTGAACCTGAAATATTGGACAAGGTTGCACCAGGTCAAAGATGGCGACATATGCAATATATGGCACAGCAATTTTGGGACAAATGGTCCAAGGGATATTTAAATACATTACAACAAAGAACAAAATGGCAAACAACACAACCAAATATTAAGGAAGGCGATGTAGTATTATTAAAAGATGAGAATACATCACCAACATTTTGGCCACTGGGACGAGTTGAAGAAGTACATCCAGGTGAAGATGGAGTTGTTCGAGTGGTAAAAATAAAGACAGAACATAGTTCGTTTACGAGGCCCGTAACGAAAATCTGTCCATTGGTACAAGCAAATGATGATACTATATTATGATAGTATCTGTAACAAAAAAAAAATTTTTTTTTTTGTATGTTGTCATATTTGTTTGTCCGTCTTGTTGTTTTATGTGGTAAAATGTTTTAAATATAAATAATAATAATATTTCTTTTGGGTTTATAATTAGGTAACAATGACTCCAACAAATAATCAATACCGGTATTCAGAGCGGTACACCATCAAAAGTGGAATGACGTTTGATACGATATGTAATATGATCACGGATAGTTTGGAGGAATATTTTACACATTCCGAACTGGAAGAATTGGGTCCGAGTTTGCGGTATCATTTGGTGCAATGGCGCTTAGCAAGGGCAAATATTGAGCGGCCAACAGGAATGCCACCAATGATTCCATCAACGGCTAAAGGATTACCATAATTTATTAAAATTAATGTTATAAAATTAAATTTTTAGAGTACATAATAAATGTATGCAACTAAAAATTCATGAGTTCTTCATTTGTTAAATTTTTTAATAGAATTGCAGATTATGATGAGTTTACGATGATGGAAAGGTGGTACACCCTACAACGTAAACAACAAGCATAATATATATAATAATAAAAAAAAAATTACTAAGACATGTAGTGCCGTCATGTTGGTGATAGTATAATGTTCATGTTGTCCAATTTAGTAAAACAATATATATATATTATTAATTTATCTTTGTTCTCGTTAGATTAAAATGAATTCATTCGAAATTAACGATTTTCTGACGATTTGGAAGGAGGTTCCGTTGTCACCAACAAGACAAGGTCAACAACCGAATAAAAATAAAAGGCAACGTGTTGGTGATTGGTGAGCGAAAATTAAATTAATAAAATTGTCAACAACAACAACTACATGTGTAAATTTCATGTTGAAATAGCATGGAAGGTTGTTGATGTTTTCCATACATATTACACTCAATCGATAGGTACTTACCTGTAGTTTAAATTCTCAAACAAATGCAACCAATATCAGGTAGATATTGGTTATTAAATACAATTTAACATCGGTTCATGTGCCGGCATAACCTGAAAAGTAAAGCAGAAAGTTTAGATGAATATCAGCTTTAATATAGCTGACATCCATGATGTTCATATATTTTTAGAATTCTAATGAATTCTTAATTTCATATTTTAATAACTTACCAGAATTAATAGTGGAAAATAATCTTATTTTTACAAATTAAATTTAGATGAAATGCCGGCATTTCATCTGTCAAACCGAAACTTGCGGAGTAGATTGCGAGTAAAATAATCCGCGTAGACTTATGAAAATCTTCTACCCGGTAGAAAAGTGAATCGCGAATCTAATTATGGTAGGAAAAATCGCGGAAAATAAACATAAACATAGAATTTATGTTTTTTAAATTAAATGAAAAACCCAATTAGTATGAGCGAGATGCAATTTGTGCGAGCGGGATAAAATAAACTGCACGAAAGTACTCTCTCGTAATTAAAATCAGTAGGGACAACTTAATAATAATTAAATTGTTCAGGGCTGAACGTTTTTATAGCATTTTATAGCAAAAATTATTAATAGAATTTTCCAGGAAAATTAATTATAATTAGGAAAATTTAGTAGAGAAATTGTAGGAAATAATATTCTAAAGAAAAAAAGGTTAGTAAAGGTTTTCAGGAAAACCTTAGGATAAAATGTTATGACCATTATGGTCAAATGGTTTAAAATTTAATATGGTAACACCATATAGAAAATGTAAATTCTAAAATTGATTAGGCTATATAAACGATAGGCAAATTGAGAATTTTATCAGTCTCATCGATCGATTACCAAAGGCAGCAGCATCAAGTAAAAATCAAGAAAAATAATTTAAAATTATTTTATGTCTACAAATATATATAAAGGTAAGAAAAATTATTGTATACGGATAAAATTACAAGTGGCACAAGTAATTGTGGAAAATTTGTGATTGTTCCTATGCAATATATTTTCTTTTGGTTTAATTAACAAATTATTTTTTTTTTTTTTTAAAAAAAGGGTAAAGTAAATTTAATTAAATTTATTTTAAATAATTAACAAAGTTGTAGATTATAAAAAAAATAAAGTGAAATTAATTTAAAATTGCCAATTAGCGAATTATTAGAATTCGATATTAAATTTTAAATTTAAAATTTTTAACGCAGTTATGAAATCAATATGTAATGTGCTATGGTTCTCAGGTATGGGGAAACGAACAATATGAAGGAGTTGAAAAATTGCTGAGATTTTTTATCAAAAAACTTTTTTACCTGCCTAAGACAACGCCAAATTACATGATACTGTTAGAAACTGGTTTGTCACCTCTATTTATAGATACTCTAAAAATGCATTGTGATTACATTGTTAAAGTATTGAAGTACGATGAAAACAGAATTCCCAACATAGTCGCCAGATACTCGATTGGAAAAAATTATGGATGGTTTAAACGTTTACAGGATTTAGCACATAATAGTAATATAAACCTAAATCTGAGAGACACGGATGATATTAAAAAACAATTGTACAGCATAATTGCGTTTAAAGATAATCAATTTCGTCAAAATTTGATCAGGCAAGCTCAAAACTCGCAGGCAAGGTTCTTGTACCCACAGGTAGAATATAACCTTCTGGATAATAACTATTTCAATAATAAATATGATAGATTTACGATATCGGTTATTCTTAAAACTCGAGGTGAATTATTAAACTTAAATTATGTGCCTCATAGAGAGTCAGCTTCGTCGAATTGCACTCTGTGCAATCTTAGAGCCAGAGAAGATGTTCATCATTTTATATTAATGTGTCCAATTCTCAAGGAGCTGAGACTTATCTACTTTGGGAAAAGAAGTTTAAGCTTGACTGAAACTAAAGAAATTTTAAATGGAGCTAATTGGAACAATTTAGCTGGTTACTGCAAAGAAGCGCTACAGTATCGTAAAGATTACATCGAAAATTAATTATATATAGTTAAACGAAAACAACGTACAACAAACACTATAGAGAAAGACTCATCATTCATTCAGCAGACGGTTTTTTCTACCATTGCTTATATTCAATATTTATTTTCTTGTTTTCTTTTTATTTCTTGTAAACCATTGAATTTGATTATTATTATAAATATGTTATGTTTGGTATCTTGTATAAATAATAACAACAATTTAAGTTTTAATAAAGTATTTAATAATTATATAAAACAGGTTGTTATTAGTAGCACATGTATAAACTTAATGATAATATATATCTTTTGACATTTGACACTAACGTCTAATTATTGTGTGTTCACAATTCACACTATTAACAACATCCCAGTTGACAATATATTCATAATTTATTATATACAACATCTCCCATACAAGTTTAATTACTATAATTAATCAATAGTATTCTTAACATGTTTATATTGTTATTAATTCAGTCATTAAAATAATTCAAAAGTAATTCAATTTCTAATAAACAATATTCATTAATTTTCTTTTATAAATTCTTTTAAAATCAAGTAAATTCAAAATATTTAAGATATTATCATATTTATATTATTTTGTTTTTTAATTATGTTTTACAATATCAAAATTATTTTGTTTTTATTAATGTGGTTTTACAATATCAAAATTATTTTATTTTTATTAATGTTGTTTTACAATATCAACATTATCTCTAAATCTTATAGGTTTCTTTATTGCTCTACCATATCTGGTGTGAACAATACCTTGACATGGTCCTATCTTATTATTATCTTCAATTATGTTTTCAGTTACATCATTACTACTTTCATTGTTCAATTCTACATATTGATTTACTATATCTTTCTCTACATCTAACTGACTATTATTATCATCCCTATCATTAATACTAACTTCATTTTCTGAAATATTTCTATTAATATTACATGAATTCCTAGACTTTTTTAAATGAATCTTATTTCTTCTTAATATTCTACCATTTTCATCACTAATTAAATATGACCTAGGACTATCTGTTACATCTATTATTTTACCCGGTACCCAGATATTATTTCTTTGTATGGTAATATTCTGATCTTTTTTAAAACCTTCTCTTTCTTTCACTGTTCTGTCATAATATTGTTTCATTTTATCTTGATTATTAATTAATTTTTCTTTTACAATATCTGAATTCTCAAGTTTCAGTTGACTATTTAATATTGGTATGTTTGTTCGAGTTTTTCGTCCCATCAGTATTTCATTTGGAGATAACATTAAATTTGGTATTGGAGTATTTCTATATTCCAACAACATATACAAGTAATGTGCATTACTTTCATTTGCCTTTTTTAAAATCTTTTTAGCTGTTTGTACTGCCTGTTCACTCAAACCATTCGATCTAGGATAATAAGGACTACTTGTATTAATTTTAAAATTATACTCTTCACTAAATTGTCTGAATCTATATGAATTATAAGGCATATTATCTGATACAACTTCTTCCGGTATTCCAAAATTCGAAAACACTATTCTAAATTTTTTAATTATTTCTTCAGCTGTTTTCGTTTTCATCTCAATAATCTCCAACCATTTTGAAAAATAATCCTTTATAATCAAATAAGTTTTCCCCCCAAAATCACACAAATCACTTCCAATTTTTTGAAATGGATAACTAGGAACACTATGAGAAATCATTGGTTCTTTTCTATTTGATATTTGATATTTCTCACAAATTCTACATTTTCCAATTATTTCTTCTATATCCTTATCCATGCTTGGCCAATAAACCACTGATCTTGCTCTTAACTTTGTTCTGTTTAAACCAAAATGTGGTTCATGAATTTTATTCAATATCTCCTTCCTCATGGATTTTGGAATAAATACTCGATCATTCAAAAACAAAATGCCATCATCAACATATAGTTCATTTCTCAATTTCCAATAAAATTTTAAATCATCTTTAACTTTATTTCTCTCTACAGGCCACCCTTCATAATATAGTTCCATTAATTCACATAAAATTGTATCTTTTCTAATTTCAGTTTTCAACTTTACAATCTTTTCATTTGACATTGCTATTGTATGTATTACATCATTTAAATCTTTATCATCATATTCTTCTGTATGTAAATACGACCTTGATAATGAATCTGGAATCTGAAGATCTTTACCTGGTACATAACTTAATTCAATGTCATATTTCAATAATTTTAATTTTATTCTTTGAAGTCTGGATGAGTGAACTTGATTCACTTCTTTTCTCATTATACCAACTAATGGTTTATGATCCGTATTAATTCTTATTTTATGACCATATATATAATGATGAAATTTTTTACACCCATAAAGTATTGCCAAAAATTCCTTCTCAATATTTGCATAATTCTTTTCAGCTTCAGTTAAACTCCTAGAACTATAAGCTATTGGTTTGCCCTCTTGAAATAAGCAACATCCCAAACCATTTTGAGATGCATCAGTTTGAATTAGTATTTCTTTTTTACTATCATAAATTTGAAGTACAGGTGCTTGTGTCATCATTTTTTTTAATTTTTTCATCACTTCAGAATGTATTGAAAACCATTGCCAATGAGTATCCTTTTTTAATAACTCTCTCAAAGGAGCCGTTATTTCTGATAAATTAGGTATAAATCTTCTCAGATAATTCACCATTCCTAAAAATCTTTGCAATTCTTTTACATTTTTTGGTTCTTCCATATCTATAATGGCTTTAATTCTATTCGGATCACTTTTCATACCATCTTTTGAAAAAATATGTCCCATATATTTTATTTCTTCCACTCTATACTGCAATTTCGATTCATTAAATTTAATATTATTTACTCTTGCTGTTTCCATAACTGCTTTCAATGCTTTATCATGTTCTTCAATTGTTTTTCCAGTAATCATTATATCATCTATATATACAATGACTCCATCTATATGACCAAAAGTTTCTTCATTCAGCTTTTGACATAAATCAGTAGCAACATTTACACCAAATGGTAATCTTTTAAAATAGTAACATCCAAACGGAGTACTAAATGCACAAAGCATGCTTGAATCATTATCAAGCTCAATTTGATGAAATCCATCCTTCAAATCTACCAAAGAAAAATGTTTAGCACCCACCAACGTTTTAGCCATTTCTTCAACAGTCGGAATCTGATGATACTGTTTCTTCAGTGCCTCATTTAATTCTTTTGGATCCAAACATAGTCTCAAATCCTTATTCGTTTTCTCTACTACAACCAAATTATGTATCCAATCAGCTGGCTTATTTAATTTTCCAATAATATTTAATTTTTCCATATCATCCAATTTCATTTTTACCTTTTGTTCTAAATTCACTGGTATTCTTCTTGATGGTTTGGCTTTAGGTGTGACATTTTCTCTTACTTCCAATTTTTGTTTCAAATTAAACTTACCTATACCTGAAAAAACATCTGAGTATCTTTTTATAAAATTTTCTTTATTTATATTTTCGAAACTACTTTTATTTTTTACACCTAAACTTTTCAAACTATCAATTCTCGATATAATTCCAAAATTCACACATGAAGCTAATCCTAAAATTGGTTTAACACCATCTCTAATAATCATAAATTCTTGTAATATAATTTTATTTTTATATTTACATTTCAAATTAACACTACCTAATACTTTAATGTTAAAACCACCATAGGCTTCTAATTTATTCTCTGTTTTTCTAATTTCATGTCTACCAATTTTTTTTAAAATATAATATGGTATAATGTTCACATCAGATCCAGTATCTAATTTAAAATTTATTTCAAAATTTTCTACATCTAGTTTCTGATACCAACTCTTGATTCTATCTTTATTAATCTCATCAATAAACATTGTACTATTTTCTTTATTTTTTATTTTTGAAACATTAACTTTTTTATTTCTACAACAATTTGCAAAATGATTCAATCTTTTACAAATATTACAACTTTTCCCATAAGCTGGACAATTTCCTTTTTTATGATTTAAATTACAATAACTACAATTATTATATTTTTGGAAACCAGATTTAAATACATTTTTGTCCATTACAACATTTTTACTTTCAAATTTTTTATTATTATTAAAATTTTTAAATTTTTTACTTACTAAACAAATTTGTTGTTGACCTTGAACTTCTTTAGTATGTTCTTTATTTTGTTCATGAATTCTGCACTTTGTCACAACATTCTTCAAATTTGGATCACCCATTTTTATCAAAGTATCCTGTAAATCCAAATGAGCAATACCTAAAACAATTCTATCTCTTATTAGCGCTTCTTCTTGAGTACCAAATTCACAACTTTTTGCTAATTTCCGAATATCAGTATAAAACTGATCAAAACTTTCTGCTTCTTTCTGATTCCTTTTATAAAAAACAAATCTTTCATAAATTATATTTGTTTTAGGTGTGCAGTAATTCTCAAAGGCTTCATAAATGCTTGTGTATAGTTGTCTTTCATCATCATCCAATTCCAGTGTTTCAAAAATATCATATGCTTCTTCTCCGATTAAGTTTAATAATATTGCAGCTTTCACATCTTCTTCTTTTTCATCCAATCCAGATGCTTTCAAATAATTTTTTAGTTGTCCACTAAATCTTCTCCAATTATCAGCAATATTTCCTTCAAATTTTAAGACTGCCGGTTTTCTAAACTCCATCACTGTAAGTTTTTTCGCGCTTATATATTTTTAATATCTTTAATCATCCGTATAAATCTCTTATAGATTCTCAATTATAGGTTCAATTTTGACTGCGCCATGTTATGTTTGGTATCTTGTATAAATAATAACAACAATTTAAGTTTTAATAAAGTATTTAATAATTATATAAAACAGGTTGTTATTAGTAGCACATGTATAAACTTAATGATAATATATATCTTTTGACATTTGACACTAACGTCTAATTATTGTGTGTTCACAATTCACACTATTAACAACATCCCAGTTGACAATATATTCATAATTTATTATATACAACAATAAATGAATTATTATTATTATTATTATTATTATTATATTAAAGTATTTAAATTCAATTAGTGAATTTAAAATATGTATTTAAAATATAATATAAATGACTATAGTTCACTTAATATAATATCATGGAATGCCAATGGACTGCTACAACACCAAAATGAAGTACAAACAGTCCTGGATCTGAGAAAAATTGATGTGTGTCTCATATCGGAGACACATTTTACAAAACAATCCAACATTAAATTCAGGGGATACAAGATATATCACGCGATTCATCCAGAAAACAGTGCCAAAGGTGGAAGTGCAATCATAATAAAGGAAAATATTGAACATTTCGAAGAAGCTAAGTACGAGTCACTGGAAATACAAGCAACTGCTTTAAATATCAAAATGAAAAACTACTCAGTTATCGTCGCAGGAATATATTACCCACCAAAACATGCAATAAAGAAAGCTCAATATTTGCATTTTCTTACAAGTTTAGGTAATAGATTTATTTTAGGAGGAGATTTTAATGCAAAAAATACTGCTTGGGGATCACGATTAACAACATCCAAGGGAAGAGAATTATTTAAGGCAATTAATGAAATAGGATGTGAAGTTTTATCAACAGGGAAGCCTACATACTGGCCTACTGATATTAATAAAATACCAGATTTAATAGACTTCTTCATCATCAGGAAAATTTCTAGTAATACTTTACAAATAGAAGAAAGTAACGACTTAAGCTCGGATCACTCTTCAATACGCTTGACCTTAAGTGAGAAAATTGTTGAAAAAATTAGCGATCCTGTATTATGTAACAAACACACCGACTGGGAAAGCTTTAAACAATGTATAGAAGATAAGCTGCAACTTGATGCACCACTACGAAATGAACAACAAGTGGATAAAGAAGTAGAAAATTTTATTAATGTCATTCAAAGTTCGGCATGGATAAATACTCCAGAAATAAATAAAAAATCTAAGGGAAAAACTTATCCGACGGAAATTGTAGAACTTCTTGCAGAAAAACGAAGAATGAGGAAAAGGTGGCATCAGTCCAGA
Organism: Rhamphomyia laevipes; assembly: GCA_963920725.1. Lineage (NCBI taxonomy): Eukaryota > Metazoa > Arthropoda > Insecta > Diptera > Empididae > Rhamphomyia > Rhamphomyia laevipes. The sequence goes on along the minus strand of OY987255.1, from coordinate 60,766,968 downwards.
GCTCCGGCAGATAAAACAAAGCTAAATAACATAACTCAACAACTAAGAAGAGAAATCAAGGAGTTTAAAAATCAGTCAGTCCAGAAATACTTGCAGTCATTAACAAATGATAGGCATACTGACTATTCCCTATGGAAAGCAACTAAAAAACTAAAAAGGCCGATAACGCAAATTCCACCAATAAGGAAAGCAGGTGGAAGCTGGGCAAGAAACAAAGAACAAAAAGCAGAAAGATTCGCAGAACATCTTGAAGGCATATTTCAACCATATGATGTCGAAAACGGAGAAACATTGGAAGAAATCAACATACAAAATGAAGACGAAGACATTGAACCAACGACAGTTGAGGAAATCATTATAGAAATTAAGAACTTACACTCAAAGAAAGCTCCAGGATATGACTTAATTACAGGCGATGTTTTGAAGCAACTACCAAGTAAAGCAATAAGAAAACTACGAAATATCATCAACGCTTGCTTTAGACTAAAATATGTACCGAAACTTTGGAAAGTGGCGGAGGTAATAATGATTTCAAAACCAGGAAAACCACCAAATGAAGCGTCATCCTATAGGCCGATTTCGTTACTGCCTATTCTGTCCAAAATATTTGAAAAACTGCTTCTAAAGAGATTAAAACCAATCATTGAAAGGAAAAGCTTAATACCGAATCACCAATTTGGCTTCCGGGACAAACATTCAACAATCGATCAAGTGCATCGGATTACTGATATCATCGAAAGAGCGCTAGAAGAGAAAAAAGTCTGTTCCACTATCTTTCTAGATGTAGCACAAGCTTTTGACAAAGTCTGGCACGAAGGATTAAACTATAAGCTAAGAATGCTTCTACCAAAGCAGTTTGCCGACATATTAAAATCCTACATTGAAGAAAGATACTTTAGGATAAAACAGGAAGGAGCTTACTCGGAATTGAAAGAGATCAAAGCAGGAGTACCTCAAGGGAGTGTACTTGGACCGATTCTTTACATCTTGTTCACAAGTGATCTTCCAACGATAGAAAACAACACAGTAGCTACTTTTGCAGATGATACGGCTATAATGGCTATTGGAGAAAACAATGAAGAATCAACAACGAAATTGCAAACAGGTATTATTCAAATAGAAAACTGGACCAAAAAATGGTGGATAAAATTAAAGGAGTCTAAATCAGTGCACGTAGATTTCACTAATAAAAAGATTGCATATAAGCCTGTATATATCAACAATCAGGAAATCGCAAACTCTAACACAGCCAAGTATCTAGGCATGTCATTAGATGCTAAACTGCGCTGGAAAGTTCACGTAAAAAAAAAAAAGAGAAGAACTGGATATACGCTACAGGAAAATGTACTGGCTATTAGGAAGAAAATCTACTTTGTCAATAGAAAATAAATTATTGCTCTACAAGCAAGTCCTGAAACCTGTCTGGACATATGGCATCCAGCTATGGGGTTGCACCAAAAAAACAAACCTAAATATAATACAACGGTTCCAAAACAAAGTACTAAGAGATATCGTGAATGCACCTTGGTACATCAAAAACACATATTTGCATAGGGATCTAGAAATAGACACTGTAGAGAAAGTAGTAAAAAATCTAGCACAAAGTCACGAACAAAGACTTCAACAACACGTGAATGTTCAGACTACTAAACTCCTAGACAACACCGACATAGTACGGAGACTTAAAAGGGTGAAACCTTTTGAGTTGGTTTAAAAATTAAATATGAAAATGAAACTAGAATGAATCACTGGATGAGTTCTCAGTGTAAATACAAGTTACAACAATAAAAATAAATTGCTTATTAGTCTCAAGATTAGATTGCAATAGCACGCAGCGTGATTGTTCTAAGGATGGCCGCGCTTAAGGGAGGTGTTTTTAGTGGGTTAAAGTCCCACACTACTAAGAATCGCGCGCGTTGTTCTTAGTGTCTAAAGAGATTTTCACCTACCTACCGAAAGAAAAAAAAAAAAAAAAAAATTAGTGAATTGTTAGAATTTGATATAGAATTATTTTAAATTTAATTAGTGAATTATAGAATTGAATTTATTAAAAAAAATTAATATCAATTAAAGTTAGGTTAAATCGGAAAACCGCATGAATTTCTAAAAATTAAAACGTTTAATTATTATACAAAATTATAAATCACGCGTTGCAAAATTTAAATAAAAAGTAAGGTTAAATTCGGTTAAATTAATTTAATTAAATTAAGGTTAGATTGCGCCCACATTACGATCACGTGTCGAATTAAGTTTACGGTTATCGAATTGTAGATCGAATGTTAATTTAGTAAAGTCATTTTAGTAGATAATTGTTCTTACAAAACAATTTATTATTATCAATTGATTTAAATTAGTTTATTAGATAATTGTTTTTACAAAACAATTTATTTATTTTTATTATTATCGTTGATTATGGTTTACCAGGTATATTGTATTTGATATTAATCTGGTAAATGTAATTTAATCAACATATTTTCAAACGTATAAATTAATACAGGCAACCTAACATCAACATAAATTAATTAGGGAAATATCATAAATAAATTAGATTATTTAACCTCAGAGAATTAGTCGTATCAACCAATTTCTAGGTTTTCTGGAACAAAATTCAATATTGAACAAAACCAATATTAAACGATCCACCAGGTTGCGCTACATTATGTATTACTATTTTTTTAAAGTTGAAAATACTTTGTGATAACATATATTTAGATCTGTAAATAAAATACAATAATACAAATTGATTATTTTTTATTGTGTAATATGTAGCATTTTTTTAAGGTTGGTTATATTTGGTGGATTTTGTGATGGAACTTTTGGATCTGAAAATATTAAAATAATACAATTTGATTTTTTTTTTGTGTAACTATGTAAAATTCTTACCATTTTTTTTTAAATAAATATATTTGGTGAATGTTGTGATGGAACATTTGGATCTGCAAATATTAAAATAACAAATTGAAATGTAAATAATAAAATAACACAATTTAATTTTTATGTAAAATTTACCATTTTTTTAAGGTTGATTAGATTTTGTGATTAATTTTGTGAAATTTTACTATTTAAAATTCTTACCATTTTTTTTTAAAGTTGTATATGCTTTGTGATTCATCCGAGTCCGATGACATGTTTAATCTATAATAAAGAAATATAAACATTATTATTATTAGAATTAGTTTTAAGTAACAATATATTTGATTCAATTAAATTTAAATTTGTGTGTCTACAGAATTTAATGGATAATCAAAAAATTAATGTGTATTCTGAACAAAACAACCCTTCACAGTAACATTCGTATTTTTGGCAATATTTTGTTCAATTTAAAAAAAAAAATCCAATAAGACAATAATTGTTTGGTGATCTTATAGAATATTTATTATTTTTAATATCGCGGTAGCTAGATGCACCTAAATGGTAATCAACAGTAACAAAAGGAGAAATGTCACTATCAGCTGAATAATATAAATTTGTTTCAAAAAGTCTATTGCTTAACTGTTGTAGAGGTTGTGAGTGTTTTTTAATTTTTTTTTAAATGTTGCATATAGTTCTCAAACTAAAATGCACTAAAGTAATCTAAATTTCCGAATTTCATAACATCCGCAGTTAAATGGATTAAATTGTGAACAATCACCCCTCTCGACTCGCCATTCGACTCAACCGACGAATAATTTGGTATGATGTAAGTCGCCTCGCTATTAGGCGAGTCGAATGTTAAAAAACGGCAACTCGTTGCTTATTATTTTGCTTCATTGGCAGCATAGCTGTTTTTGACATTAATTTTGAAGTTTTTATTTAAATTTTTTGAATTTTATTTTTATGGTGTAGAATTGTAGAATTTAAATTTAAAGTAATAATTAAAATAATTTTTAACTGTTTTACAATATATTATTGTTAACAAATTTGTGTTAAATAAAATTTAGTTATAAAAAATAGTTTTCAAATTTTGTTGTATTTTGTTAAACAATAAAGTTTAAAAATGAGCAAAAGTTTAAAAATGAGCAGCATAGAATTATTCATATTCAATCATATTTGACGTTGAAAATAAAATAATTTGAAAATTTAAAAAAAATATTTTTTCATATAAATATTGCATATTATATAAATATTTTTATGTACTTTTCTATAATTACACTTACATATTTTAAAATTTAATATTTAACTAAAAAAAATCTATAAAAAACTATAACATCTCACTAATAATTTAAAATTCAATATAATTTTTTTATAATAACTTAAAAATCACTTTAAAAAAAATTTAAATTTTTTTTATATATATATTTGTACCAGTCGCCCAAAAATTTCTGGTCGAGTAAAACGGCGACTGTAGTCACCAAAAAGCGAGTCGAGAGCGACTTACATCATACCGAATTTTTCGCTAAAACTCTCGCCGGCGAGTTTTTGGGCGACTTATATCATACCAAATTATCAAAGTCGAGACGAGGCGAGAGTCGAGTCGACTTCTATCATAAGGGTAATTATATCAAACAAAACAAGATCCGTAAAGTTTAGGAAAATCTAGTACGTATTTTTGTAGCATATCCCTCGCACAAGTATTATAAATACATTGTTTTGTATTACATAAAATTCGAATTGCACAAACAAGTAACAAGAAATGATTATAGTATTCGATGTCCAAGACATCTTTTAATACCACCACGCCAGTATAGCAAAGAAAAAGCCTAAATTCAGTTGCTTTCCACCTATCTACTTCATATAACATTCTCGGTTTTCTACTAAATTCACTTATAACACATTTCTTTAAATCTTCTGGTCTTTTATCTATTATTGAAATTTCATTTTTATTCAGAGAAATTTTTTCTTCTTATATTGATCCAGCTTTTTAATGTTTGTTTCATTCAATAGTACGCAATGCATATAGTCTACTGGGAACTGAGACACACAACCAATATTTATTCTTTCAAGAGCAATAGGCACCTTTTGGTTATTATGTTCTATTTGTTTTCTTTCAAAAAATGTTGCATCTGTTCTATGTGATTTGTTAGTTTCTACAAAAGCAATTCGTCTATCAATATACTCTCATTTAATTTCATATTTTGTACATCCATAATAGCCTGTATGTCCTTAAATGCCAAGTACCATTGATTTTGCTGGTGCATCACATATAATAGGTCGAATTTTAAAACATCAAAAACATCATCGAACCCATTAATATTACCTAATATTGACCATAATTAACTTTGTGAACTTTTTGATAATGGAAGTCCATCAATTCCAATATCAACTTCAAGAAAATTAAAAGTTTTTTTATTATTTTTTATTAAAAAAATCTCAAGAAACCAAAATGTACATAACTTCCATTTCCCATTTCCACTAAATCTGTACATTTTGGTGTTTTTCTTAGTGCACGGATATCTTTAGGCAAATTTGGATGAAATTTTCTTAAAATTTTCAGCAAAGCATTCGCAGCCTCATTTGTTGGATTAAATTTAACACTCCAAACAGCTAAATCATTTTCCAGATTTACTGACGATTCTTCAAAATGATGAGTATCTATTGAGGATGAATCCGAATAACTGTTGTCACTGAAACTTTTTGCGGTTTGTGAAGTCTCATAAATAACATTTTCTATAATGGATTAAGTCTCTGGTTCTACTAGAATTTGTGAATCGCGAACTTGGTTATTATTATCACTAGTTTCACTTTCAATATTTTTGCTATAACTTTCACTTGTATTTAATATTTTGTGCAAATGACATTAAAATATTTGTAGTGATCTTAATTGTTATATTTATTTTTCTGTCCGTCATTTTCAAAAAATATAAACTTATTATAAAAATTTATCTAAACTACATTATTATATATTTTAAAATAATCTAAAATTAAAATAAAATATATATAAAAATAAAATATTTTACCTTCTTTTATCAAATTATTTTTATAGAATTATTTTCACGTCACTTTTAAAATTACACTTTTCAGGTTTAGGTAGCGGTACTACACAATTCTTTTAAGAATATTTCTCTGTTATTCTTTTTTTATTTTTATATAATGTGGGATGAATAAATCAAAACGACACAATTTGATATGGTTTACACAATTTTTTTTTTTTATTTTTCAGTTTTTTTTCAGCTTCACGATTTCGTTAACTGGTTAGGTAAGTATTTTTTTATGTAAATAAGTATTAACCAAATTAGCTTATTTAACACAACAAAACTGTTAGAATGATTTAAGCAAAGTTAATGTAATTTAAATTTAAGAAATGAATACTAAATATTAGTTATAAAATTATTATTACGAAAAAGTTAGTCTAATGAATTGTTACAGCACAAATGCTAGTTATTTAATTATTATTAAGAAAAAAAGTTAGTTTAATAAATTGTGACAGCACAAATGCTAATTATTTAATTATTATCGATGATTCCAATTATTTCAGCTTCCCAAAACTTCTTATATTTTTTCAACAGCACAGCTATTTTAAGATGATCCTCTTCCTTCGCAAGCTAAGACAAAACGCCCATTATATTCTTATACTGGATATTCTTCTTCTTCTTTTTTCATGTGCCGTCTGACGTTGGTTGCATATCGCTTTAAATGCTGCCATATTTAGGTGGAATGTGCTGCCATCTGACATATATATATAAAAAAAATTATATATTTGTGTTTACCTCTCTAGAAGTTTAATTCTTTAAATAATATCCTTATATAAAAATAAAATATTTAACCTTTATCAACTTAAATAATTATTTTACCTTCAAAATAAAAATTACTTTTAAAATTACACTTTAAAGTTAGCGGTATTGCACAATTCTTTAAAGAATATTTGTTTGTTATTCTTTTTTTATTTTTATATATATAAAAAAAAATTATATATTTGTGTTTACCTAGCTAGAAGTTTGTATAAACACATCACATTGGTGCATTAGTGGTAGTGTAGTTCACTTTGTCACACGGATATCCGTGTGAAAAAATACTCCTTTGGAGAGTCCTCTACAATTTGCATAATGGGTAGTCATTTTTGTTTACTGGTACACGGTTACCTGAAGATTACTATATTATATATTATAACCTAGTGTAAGTTTTGCATTATTTAACAAATTTTCAAAGCTGTACATTCAGTAGCTTTTTGAATGAATATATGTGACAGTAATTATAGGCTAAGTGCACATGTGCTAATGTGCAGTCAAATTTTGCAAGATTATTTTTATAATATAAAGCCATAAAACCCTAAACTTTTTTTTATTATAGTGCTAAGATAATTTGTATATTCGTTATTTCTTTACCTAGTAAAAAGAATTCTAGTACAGTTTTCAATGAGCTTTTTTTTACTTTTTGACTAGTTCAAGTTGGAAATTGGTGTGTTCGAATTGGAAAGTGCTCTACTCAATATATTCTAATATTAAATATTCAGTATCAGTACGTATTTATTCGTTGCATTTAATAACTTAATAAATATAATTACTATTTTAAAATATAATCTATAGAGTGCACCTACATATATGCTGATATAGCAATTAATAGTTAATAGATTATTTTTAGACTTTCTGCCCAGAGTAAAGTACATCTCTAGTTCAATATTTGGAGAAATAATATAGTTGTAAATATCCGTAAAGTGTTTCTTACAAAAAAAACTTGTGAGTAAAATAAATTTATTTTTGTTAAATATGATAACATTATTTAAGCCGGTATAAATATATTAAAAACAATTGGGATTTATGCAGTAAACAGTATTGTAATATTTGAATAAATGAAAGCTAATTAATTCTCTTTAAAAAATAAATATTTTTACGTTATCTATAACTTTTATAAAAGAACACTTCAATTATAATTAGATTGAATAAGGATAAATTATATTATGCCACAGTAACTTTGTTTTCCGGCCGGATATAAAATAAAATGTTTTATAAATATTTAATATAAAACTTATTAATTAAATTTGGAGGTGTATATTCATATATATATATATATATTTAATTGATTTGTTACTTAAATTGTACTTAACAATCTATTTTTCTTAAGGTATCTAGTAGAAGTAATTATATATATATATATATATTAAATCAAATGTATATTATTTGTTTTTCCTTTTCCTTTTCTATCTTCTAATTCAAATGAAAGTTTGCCAGATAAGCACAACGTACTTATTGCTGTTACTATTTCCTTTAAAATATTAAATTAAATAAATAGATGATACAAATTCCTATAAGCTTTCGATTTTTTTTTTACTTTTTTGCACACAAAATACATTTTATGTAATTATAGTGTTTGATAGCGATCTTACATTAATATGTAGTTTTATCACAATGAAAAAAATTGATTTTGTCATAATATTGTATAACATTGTAAAGCTTGTCAAACAAATTGCAAATAACAAATGAATCTTAAGTGCTTCTTTCAAACAAGTAGATCATGTTAGTTACATTTTCTTGTAAATATATTTTTTAAATATACCTATACAAATTTCTGTCGATTCGATATTATCATATTATGTATAACGAAAATTCATGTGTTTTTTGTTGTTGTAGATATATTTTTGAAATATCTTAAATTTTGTGGAATCGCAGATAATAAGTAAAGTATATAACGCTCCTGGGATGCTATTCATACATTTTGAAGCAAATAGTTATAAAAGAAATGGTAAAAAAAATTCTGTTAATCTGTCAATTTATATTGAAAATAATACACAGATTATATATAATATTTTAACGCGGTTTTTTCTTAGAGGAAATAAGAGTTTTTTTTTATTAAATTTATTCTTAGAGGAATTTAAAAAAAAAAAATAAGTTCATATATGGCTTTTCCGAGTCTAATTAAAATCGAATAAAATTTGTCTACATCTTCAGATTTTGCAATTTGTCGAATTATTTTTGCATTAACAAAAATTAAAAAAAAAATGTTTTACGTATATGTTTCTATAAATTGATATTATTGCTAAAATTAATGAACTTTTTAAAAATTTATACTATGGTTTACGTACGTGTATATATGTATTACCAATTCTTCTTAGTGTTCCTCTCCCGTCCGGAGGTTGACCAACATATCATGTTTTGTTTATTTTTTGCTCTGAAAACTTCGCTGTTTGTGACTATCGCTATAAGACCACATTCAAATATCTTTAATTTTTTGGTAAAACTTTGGTCAGCGTCCATGTTTCGAACCATAAAGTAGTAAGTATAACGGCAAAACATAGCATTTCAATATTTAATTTTATCAAATTTTTCTACTAAATTACCTTCTAAATATAGGTTACAGCTTTCGTAGACTATGTTATTTTTATCTAGAATTTTTATTCTTTTTCGAAATAAATGGCTTTTTAATAATTTTGTATGTTGGTAGACCCCATCCACAGTTCCGCGTTGGATGGTCATGTGGGAGAGTTCTAAGTCCAATTCACTTGCAATAGAACTTGTTAATATAAAAGGATGCTTTTTTGCAATAGGTTGTTTTGTGCGATCTGCCACATCCATGTATTGTATTTAATGAGCCAGAAGAGCGAAAACGGCTTATAATTCGATTTTTTTGATTTATTTATATATGTATATATATATATACTCTATATATTTATATATATAACCCAAATTATCGACCCATAACGAAGGACCGATGTAAAGCGAGTGTTTTTTTTAACCGACGCAAGAACGAAAAGACATATACATGGCTCTGGTTGCCCCAAACACTCCCATTACATGCCCCAAAGATATCTACTATTCCCGGCCCTTAAATTGATACCCCACATGATTTTTGTTATTTTTCGATCGATTTTTAGGGACCCCACATGGTCCTCTTTACTTGAAATATTACCCAACGAGATGTACTCATTGAGACCTTTAATTTCATACCCCACATGATTTTTATTATTTTTGGCACCATTTATCAGGCCCCCACATGAACCTTGTTGCCCGAAACGCTACCATTACTTGCCCCAAAGATACCTGTTCTTCCAGATCTTTAATTTGATACCCCACATGAGTTTTATTATTTTTGGCCCAATTTTTTGGGGCCCCACATGGCCCTCGTTACTAGAAACACTACCCAACGAGATGTACTCATCAAAACCTTTAATTTGATACCCCACATGACTTCTTTGAAAATAGGCCCCATTTTTTTAAGCCCCACATGGCCCTCCTTGCTCGAAACACTACTGAACGAGATGTACTCATCAATACCTTTAATTTGATACCCCACATGACTTTTTTGAAAATAGGCCCAACCCCCTGCCCCCTCGTCGGGCCATGAAAATTATGTGGCATCGAATGGGTAACCGCTGGAGCTTAAGTTCCAAATTTGAGTTAAATCGGTTAACCCGTTTAGGAGCTATGCCCAGGTGAGGAAAATATGAATTGTAAATTTAATAAAAGGAAATTAATAATAATTTCAGGCCCCACATGACCCGAGTTGCCCCAAAACACTTCTATTACTTGCCCCAAAGATATCTACTCTTCCAGACCTTTAATTTGATACCCTACATGATTTTTTTTCATTTTTGGCTCCATTTTTTGGGGGCCCCTCATGGTCCTAGTTGCCCCGAAACACTACCCAACGAGATGTACTCATCAAGACATTTAATTTGATACCCCACATGACTTTTTAGAAAATAGGCCCAACCCCCCGCCCCCTCGAAGGGCCATGAAAGTTTTTAAAGTACCGAGCGGTTAATAACACGAGCATAAGTTTCAAATTTGAGTTAAATCGGTAAAGCCGTTTAAGAGCTATGCCCAGGTGAGGAAAACATGAATTGTAAATTCAATAAAAGGAAAGTAAAAAAACTTACAATATATTATTGTTAAGAAATTTGTGTTAAACAAATAAAAATTAAAAAAAATTTAAAATATTAGTTTCCAAATTTTGTTGTATTTTGTTATTAAACAATAAAGTTTAAAAATGAGCAGCGTAGAATTATTTTATTCTTAAAAATCTGTTATGTTTACATTTGTTTTCTTGGATACTAAATGAAATTTTATAAATTTAAGAAAAAAAATAAGTTAAATATCATTTACTTCAATTTTGTTTTTATAATAATTTCACATATCATAACAAAAAAAAATTAAAATCATATTTGACATTGAATATAAAATAATTTTAAAATTTTAAAAATATATTTTTATATATAAATATTGCATATTATATAAATACTTTTATGTACTTTTCTATAATTACAGTTACGTTTTTTAAAATTTAATATTTAACAAAAAAAAATCTATAAAAAACTATAAAATCTCACTCAACAATTATTTAAAATTCAATATAATTTTTTTATAATAACTTAAAAATCACTTTAAAAAAAATTCAAACTTTTTTTTATATATTTTTGTACCAGTCGCCCAAAAATTTCTGGTCGAGTAAAACGGCGACTATAGTCGCCAAAAAGCGAGTCGAGAGCGACTTACATCATACCGAATATTCGCTAAAACTCGCCGGCGAGTGTTTGGGCGTCTTATATCATACCAAACTGTCAAAGTCGAGGCGAGGCGAGAGTCGAGTCGACTTCTATCATAGGGGTGAGTATATCTGTAGTGTTCTAACTGGTAAATCAAACCCCAGGTCATGATCTATACGAAAGTTTACTAACTTCAAACCCCTCATTTCTTTTGCCGAAGTCATGTTTGCCAATAATATTACATTCTTTACCATTTCCAATTTTGGTATTGAAATCACCAAGAACTAATGTGTTCAGGTTTGGTCAGCTATATCATATACTATGTTATTTTTATCTAGTAGCATGTATAGTTTTTTTTTATTTATTTTTTAGACTTTAACTTTAGAGGCTTTAACCTTGTCTAAATACTCTATATTTCAATATTATCGAATACACCATCATTGGTCGTTATTTTGGAATTTTGACGAACCTTATCGAATGAAACCCAAACTGTGTGTCGTCAATGTCTTGTTTCAGCTTATTGTACATTATATTGTGTAAAACTTATAGAAAGATAATCTTGATAATATGTGGTGTTTTTTTTGCAGCGTTATGAAAGTAATGCTGAATTGTGAAAATGACCACAAACAACGAAATTCTTTTCAAAAAATAAGGACAACTCTACTGAGACGCAATCATTAAAAATTGGTATTAACATAATATACCAAAATGTACATGGGTTAAGGACAAAGACCGATAAGGTTTACTTCAATACATTTAATTCAAAATACGATGTTATAGCTCTTACTGAAACATCGTTAAATTCAAAATTTTTGGACTCAGAGTTATTTCACTCTTCGTTTCAAGTATTCAGAAGAAATCGTCATTGTAATAGCGATATTGATACAGTTGGTGGAGGAATTTTGATAGCTGTTCGTTCTAATTTTAATTGTACGTTAATTATCTTTCCAGAATATCAAAATCTAGAAATTATGTGTGTACAATTGTCTATGTGTAGATCGTCGCTATTCTTAGTTAACGTATATATTCCACCTAATAGTTCAGCTGAAGTATATAACAATTACTTCAAATGTTTGGAATATTTATCATCAATATCAAAAGAATATGATGAAATTGTTTGTGTTGGTGACTTCAATCTACCAAAAATTAATTGGATTAAATCTCAAGTTGATAATATGTTAATTCCTATATGTAATGCTACTGTCGATGCTGGTATTATAGACCAATTTTCTGCATTAAATCTAGAGCAGCATAATGATATCTTAAATGATAATGGTCGTTTACTGGACTTAGTATTTTCGTCAAATAATTATGATTTGTCAGTTATCCGATCTGATAACCCGATTGTTCCGGAAGAATCACATCATCCTGCTCTCGAAATATCATTAAATATTGACAAACCAGCGAGTTTTGTTTATTCTAATAATTTTAAATTTAATTTCAAAAAAATTAATTTTATTAAATTGAATTCTGATTTAGAAAATACAAATTGGTCTGATATATATAATTGTGATAACTTAGATAAATAATGTTTGTTTGAATTTTATAATATTTTATTTAATCTATTTTTAAAACATGTTCCTATTACTTGCTTTTCCGACTCTGAACAATCACCACCATGGTATGATAATGAGTTAAAAAAATTGCGTAATTTACGTAATAATAAATGGAAAAAATTTTGTGGTTCAAATGTAGCTAATGACTACGATTCTTATATTGCTTGCCGAGACAAATTTGATCACGAAGTTAATAGAAAATATATGAATTATCTATCTGATATACAGAATAAATTAAAATTAAATCCTAAGGATTTTTGGCAATTTATTAATCAAAAGCGCAAATCTATGGGTTATCCGTCTTCTCTCTGTTATAAAGATATATCATCTACTGATCCTATTGTGATTAGTAATTTGTTTGTTGAATTTTTAAAAAATTCTTTCTGTGATGCTAATGATATTTCTCTTTCAAATTGTGCTGATCCTGATAGTCTTGTCGAAAATATTCAATCATTTTCACATCTATCTAATTTAAATTTTAATTTATCTGAGGATTCTATTATGAAAGAGATAGGTGGTTTATCTGAAACTTATACCTGTGGTCCTGATGGGGTACCATCTGTTATTTTAAAAAGATGTGGACGTAATCTATGTAAGCCACTTGAGTATTTGTTTAAATGTTCTATGTCAAATAATTATTTTCCATCTATTTGGAAATCATCTTTTATTATTCCACTTCATAAAAAAGGACCTAAAAGTAATATTTCCAACTATCGTCCTGTTGCTAGACTGTCCTCTATTCCTAAGTTATTTGAGGCTATGGTAACAAACTGTCTTTCTTTTCATGTTAAATCTGTGATCACAATGGAGCAACATGGCTTTATGAAAGGGAGGTCCACCACTACATATTTAATGGAATTTGTTAATTTTGGAGTTGAAAGTTTTGAGAAACGCCTTAATGTCGATTGTATATTTACTGATTTCAGTAAGGCTTTTGACAAACTTTCTCATGAAATACTTTTAATGAAGTTAAAAAAAATAGGCTTCAACGAAAATTTTATAATGTGGTTACAATCATACCTCACTGGTAGATCATATAAAATTATTTTTAATAATATCATCTCAGAAAGTTTTAATGTTTATAGTGGTGTTCCTCAAGGTAGCCACCTTGGCCCACTGTTATTTATACTTTTTGTAAATGATCTATTAAGTGTGATTAAAAAATCAAATATTTTAATCTATGCGGATGATGTAAAGATTTTCAAAGCTATCAAATCGATTTCGGATTGTATTGATTTACAATCAGATTTAGATAACTTATATTACTGGTGTAAAATTAATCACCTAATTTTAAACATTGATAAATGCTTTGTAATGACTTTTACACGTAAGTTACAGTTTGAAAAATTTACTTATAAACTAAATGATACAATTTTAAAAAGGACAAGTTCTTCAAATGACTTAGGCGTATGTCTTGATACAAAACTGACTTTTGTAGAACATATTAATATTATATTGAAAAAAGCTAATTCTTTGTTGGGATTTGTAAAACGTCAGTCTTGTGAATTGTATGATCCATATGTAATTAAACTTCTTTTTATATCTTTTGTCCGTCCAATATTAGAATATGCATGTCAAGTCTGGAGTCCATATTATGAAGTTCATAAAAATCGCATATAAGGTGTGCAAAAGAGATTCCTTCGATTTGCTCTTAGAAATCTAAACTGGAGCGATCATTTCAATCTTCCACCTTATATTGAGAGACTACGCCTCATAGATTTGCCATCATTAGAGAAAAGACGCGACTATTTGTCATTTAGTTTTGGGCATAAATTGCTAGTCGGCGAGATAGATTCATGTATCTTACTGTCCAAGGTTAAATTCAGAATTCCGTCACGTTCTGTACGTGTTTTTCAACCACTAATGATTAAAAAACATTTTTCAAATTATGGTGCTTTTTGTTCTTTGTCGCGTATGTTTAAAATTTATAATGATAAATACTTAATTTTAAATTCTTATAGTTTCAAATCTAAAATGTTTAAAGATAGTTTTTACTACTCAATTTGATATATTATGTATTATATAAATATATATATTTTTTTTTTTATAACTAGAATTTAGTTGATCCAATAAATAAATAAATAAATAAATGAATTCATTGTTTCGTCGCATTTAAGTCGAACTGATTTCTCTCAATCAGGGATGTAAAACGTAACGTAACGATACCCGATAACGTTATAATAACCCTAAAAATGGGATTTTTGTAAAATAACTTAACCTTACCTCTAATAACGTTATATAACAATAACCTTATAATTACGTTATTCTGTAATGTTATTTTCATTTTTTTAAATAAAAATTTAATGTAGTTTCAGTTGGCCACGATTTTTTAAAAAAATATATAAAAAATTACTCTCTACTCTAACGCGCTGGTGGGAAATAGATTTAATATTTTTTTAGTTAATCAAATATTGACCACACTAAAAAATGAAATCTAGTCCAGTTTTTTCTACAATATTTGTCTACTTATGCAACACTAGTTTTGCGAAAAACCTGTCACCTGGTGGTGTTTAATTTTTGTTTTTTATAAAATTGATGTTTTTTTGTTTTTTTTTTTATTAATGTTTTTAATATTAATATAATATTATTTTGAATTACTGTTGTTTTTTTAATAAAAATAAAAATAACTTAACAATATTCACAGATTTTTATTTCAATTGTGAATATATATAAATTTTTTTGTAATTCTAGAAAAAAATTCGATAACGTTATATAACATAACGTTTAAAATTTTTGCGGTTATTTATAACGTTATATAACGAAATACTTACTTTTACTTTTTATATTGTATATTAATGATATAAGAGGCGTTTTAAAACACTGTAAATTAATGCTTTTTGCGGATGATACTTTAATATATATAACTGGGGAAAATCAAGAATATTGTGAAAGTTTGCTTAAAGAAGATTTGAAAAATTTGGAGAATTGGTTTAATAAGAATCAATTAAAACTTAATGCAAAGAAAACAAAATGTATGGTAATTAATTGCGATATAGAAACTAATTTATTTATTGATATGCAAAAAATTGAACAAGTAAATGAAATTAAGTATTTAGGTGTTATTATTGATAAAGATTTGAACTTCAACAAACATGTAAATGAAGTATGTTCAAAAATTGCATCAAAAACTAATCTTTTATATAGAATTAAAAATAAAGTACCGAAGAACTGTCTTGTTACAATTTATAAGACAATTATCCTACCGCTGTATGATTATTGTGGCACGATTTTATTTATGTGCAATAATGCTGCTATTGAAAGGTTGCAAAAACTTCAAAATAAGGCAATGAGAATTATATTAAGGTGTGAAAGGTATACATCTAGCTCTGTAATGCTAGAAAGATTGAAATGGTTGAACGTTAAACAAAGGCTTAATTTTAAAATATTAGTATTCATGTTTAAAATTAAATATAATTTGTTACCAAAATATTTAAGTAGAAATTTAAATTACGTTAGAGATGTACATAGTAGAAATTTAAGAAATATAAATGATTTTAGAATTCAAAGAGTTAGATTAGTTAGAACACAAAATGTTATTTTGAATAGGGGATTAATTATGTTTAATAATATGCCAAATGAAATTAAAATAGAAACTAATTTATACGCATATAAAAGAAAATTGTCAAAATTTGTCGTACAATCATTTTGAAGATTTAAGATTAAACGAATTATATTGTAAAAATTATTGTAAGAAAAATTTATTGAGATAAAATTATTGTAATGAAATATTGTAATTTATTGTTAAAAAAAAGTTTTTTTATCTAAAACTAATAAAAACTAAAACTAACTAAACTAATATAAATAACGTTATCGAATAACATAACGAAATGAAACGTTATTACATCCCTGCTCTCAATACAGTTCATCGTTTCGTCTTAAAAGTGCGGCGCATTTTATGATAATCTATCAAAAAAATAAAAAAAAAATAATCATAGAGTGTATATAAATAATAATTTTGAAATATTTTTTCTATTAGATATGACATGAAAAGCAAAATATTATATTTATTTTTGTTTTTTATTTGATTGAAGTTTATTTTTGAATTTTCAAAAATCCTCCGCACTAAAGTAGAAATTGAACCAATTTTTTCAGAGAGACAAAAAAATTCGAAAATAAAAACTAAAAAATGAGAGAAACTTAAATTTTCATATAAGAAATATGCGCTGACATGAGTTCCTCTTCGTCGTAAGTCGGACGAAACAACGAATTCACCATAACGTATGATTTTACCATATATTTACTTATATATTTTACCATATAAATTCCGTTTTGATGCTATGCTGAACAAAGCAAACTCAATGTTGGGTTTTATCAAGAGATGGTCTAAAGAATTCGATGATCCTTATATTTTTAAATCGTTATATATTTCACTTGTTAGACCTATTCTTGAATACGCAAGTCAAGTTTGGTCACCTTTTTATCTTGATCATATAAAAAGGATTGAATCAGTGCAAAAAAAAATTTTAAGGTATGCTCTTCGTAATTTACAATGGTTAAATCCATTGATACTACCTCCATACAGGAATAGATTGAATATTTTACAATTAAAATCCCTTGAATCACGGAGGTTAATTGCTGATATCTTATTCATTGTTCAAGTTCATAATGGCCAAATTGATTCCTATTATACAGAAACTATACTAATTACACAACGTAATAACATTAATCGGTTCCGGTCAGAAAATATATTCAATGTAATATTTCACCGAACGAATTATGGGAAATAAGAGCCTATTAACAGAATGATTATAGAAATTAACAGGTATAAAAACCACATTGACCTTTCGTCAACAAAAGAAATTAACAAAAAAAAATTACTGTTGCAAGTGTCATAGCATTACCAAATATTTCTTATTTTAGTAGATGCAAACAGCAATTTACTATTTCATATTGTTTAATGTTTTTTCATTAAGTAATACATTTATTGTATAATTCATAATATAAGTATATTTATATTTTTATATATATTTCAAATTTTTTTTTTTTTTAGTTTATTAGTTTTTAGATTTAAGATTTAATTTTGTATAACTTAATTTTGTATAACTTATAAATTTGTAATTGTTTGAGTTAAACGTAAATAAATAAATATATAAAAAAAGGGTCTCTAACAAAAGTATATGTAGTCAATCTGATTCCTTATTTTGGACCTTACATATTTATTACATATTTAGACCCTTTTTTAAAAATCATTGATTCTGATAAATTCTGTTAATTCTCATAAGATCTCTACTATAAGGGGTCTACTTCCCGTTTACTATAATTTACCTTCACTGAATCTGTAATCTAGTACGCTTGCAGTTAACCCTACTACAATTGACCATTACTGAAACTAGATACAAGAATGTAAGATTATATAATTTTAATATTATTTATTAGTTTTTAGTCGCATATTACTATTTATAAAGGAAAGTATTTTTAAAAAATGTTTTTTTTATATTTATTTATTATTTCATACTTTTTAGTCGGTCAAATATTTTAAGTTTTAGTCAGAAACTGTAGAATTTTTATATTGTTTATATATATTTACTATAATATATATGTTACCGTTAAAGTACGAAATACGTTAATGTCAACATTACCTAGTTAATGTTAATATTAACTAAACTTTCCAGTTAAAGTGCGAAAAAATCATAATTTCTTACTTTAACTAGTTATTATAGATATTAACGGTTAGCGGTTAGTTAATGTACGGAATTTTTTTTAGAAATTTTTTTTTTTCATCATAATCAGAGCAGCCCATTCAGTTTTCCATAAGTACAGTTTACCGCTGCTTGTAAGAATTTATTTTGTGGATAAAAATTAGTTGTCAGGTGCCCTTAAACATGAATGCATCAAGTTTATTACAAGCAGTGTCAACAGACGCAAAAGAAAATTTTTATCATGCAATTTTAAAGGAGAATTTAAAGGCAAATAGTTGTGTGTTAAAGCAAGAAAAATATTTGTCACTAATAGATGATGTCAAACGTATCAAAAACACTAATATAAAGAAATGCTCAAAGGATTACAGAATTTTAAAGCGCTATGATGTTCTTTCTATACAAGGATCCGAAAAACTTATTAAACCACTTTCCGCTGAGAACGAAGAGGTAAAGTTATTTGTTTTTGTAGAAGAAGTATTTGATATATTATATTCTGCACATTTATCGATTGGTCATGGCGGCAGAGACAGAATGATAAAAGAACTAAATAAGCGCTATAAAAATATATCACAGTTTCAAATAACAACTTTTTTGAATTTATGTGAGTCGTGCCAAAAGAAGAAAAGTTGTGAAAAAAAAGGAATTGTTGTGAAACCAATGATTTTTTCTAATTTTAACACTAGATGCCAAGTCGACCTCATTGATTATCAATCGCAACCCGACGAAAATTATAAATTTCTTTTAGTATATCAAGATCACCTTACTAAATTTGTTGTGTTGAAACCTCTTACTTCAAAACGAGCAGAAGAAGTAACTTATAATATACTCGACATATTTCTTCTTATTGGAGCTCCAGTGATTTTGCAATCAGATAATGGGCGTGAATTTTGTAATGCTATAATAGAAAATTTGAAGTCCATGTGGCTGAACTAAAAATAATCCACGGTAAGCCCAGGCACAGTCAAAGTCAAGGAAGTGTTGAAAGAGCCAACCAGGATGTGGAAAATATGTTGACAACGTGGATGGCAGACAACAGTACCAACAAGTGGAGTGAAGGTGCACGATTTGTACAGATGATGAAAAATCGAGCTTATCACTCAGGTATTAGACGAAGTCCTTACGAAGCCATGTTTGGATATTCCGGAAGGATTGGCCTGTCGTCATCGTTTATACCTCACGAAGTTCAACAAACTATTAACACCGAGGAAGATCTTCAAAATATATGCCCGCAATCGCAAAATATATCAGAAAACGAATCGCAGAATGTTGAACAATCAAAAACTCAAACATTAAATAACAAATTCATCTGTATTGTATGCTCAGAGGAAACTACTGGTGCTCACACTTGTAAAAATTGTAATATGAATGTTCACATAATTTGTGGAGTATCTCAGAATGATGAAGGATATGGTAAAAAAATACTATGTACAATTTGTAGTAACAAGTTAAATCAAGAAAAACAGCGTACAGGAGCAATATCTGGCTTAGAAATACAGGCTAAAAAAATGCAAATGTTATCTGATTCTAAACACCCTAAGGTGGAAAAAGGTTGTACGGTAAGAGTTAAGGTTCCGGATGTAGATAGAGCAAAAACATACAGTCGTGTCATTTTAGCAGTTGTTCTTTATGTAACGGACGACGGATTTTACAAATTAGGTACAAAAAGTGGCATATTAAAACAATTATATAGCCGATCACAGTTTAGTCCGTGCAAAGAGAAATTTATTAACATCGATGAAATTCCTGAGGATGAAATAAGTGTACGACAAGCTGCAACATCTCAGTCTTTTGGCACAGGGCAAGGATACCGGAAATGTAACTGCAATTCTAAATGCTCTACGAAGATGTGTACTTGTCGTAAAAATAATTTATTATGCAATTCGAAATGCCACAAATCTTTAAATTGTGCAAACAAATAAAATAATTATTTCTTCATGTAAAGTTGTGCAAATTTACTCTAAGTATATTAGTTTTTTTAGTACACATTTTGTTTTTTTTTTATAAAAATAATGAATTAACTTTAAACTTTTATTTTTGACTTTAATACTTTTTTTGTAATGAATGTATGAACTGAGAACTTTTATTTGTAATTTTTTTAATCTTTTGTAATAAAATAATATATTAAAACATATATAATTGGTGTTGATATTTTTTAAATCCCTGGAAGACATCCCAAAAATAAATTGAATTTCATAGGAAAAACAAATAATTGAAAGATAATAAGGTCTGTATATAAATCATTTTTTTTATTTACATTTTCCGCTATCCATTTCAGGACAGATTTTAAAGCAATAGATTTACGTTAATTAAAAGAAAATATAAAATTTCTCAGATTACCTATCGACGATCAGTTAATGTTAACATTAACTAGTTAAAGTTAACATTAACTAGTTATAGTTGGAAACATATTACTAATTTTCAACATTACCTGAAATCACCAGTTAATGTTAACATTAACTAGGTATTGTTAACATTAACTGAATTCTGAACTTTAACGGTGACATATATATATAAATAGTATATATATATATATATATATATATATATATATATATATATATATATATATATATATATATATAAGAATATATTTGTAAATGAAACTGTCCATTATGCCACTAATTTTATGAATTGGTCAGAAAAACATTCCCAGACCATTATGTTGCCTCCCCGTGCTTTATGGTACCTTTCAAAGCAGTCTCCTTTTGGTATGCGCACTAATCTCAATCCGTCGGAACCCATCATGTTGAACTTTGATTCATTGTTATCCATTTGGCAACAGTCCAGTTTATATGCGTCTTTGCAATTTCTAACATTGCCCGTCGATTCTTTTTCGAAATAAATGGCTTTTTAATGCTTTTGTATGTTGGTAGACCCCATCCACAGTTCGGCGTTGGATGGTCATGTGGGAGAGTTCTAAGTCCAATTCACTTGCAATAGAACTTGTTAATATAAAAGGATTCTTTTTTGCAATAGGTTGTTTTGTGCGATCTACCACCTCCATGTATTGTATTTAATGAGCCAGAAGAGCGAAAACGGCTTATAATTCGATTTTTTTGATTTATTTATATATGTATATATATATATATACTCTATATATTTATATATATAACCCAAATTATCGACCCATAACGAAGGACCGATGTAAAGCGAGTGTTTTTTTTTAACCGACGCAAGAACGAAAAGACATATATACATGGCTCTGGTTGCCCCAAACACTCCCATTACATGCCCCAAAGATATCTACTATTCCCGGCCCTTAAATTGATACCCCACATGATTTTTGTTATTTTTCGCTCGATTTTTAGGGACCCCACATGGCCCTCTTTACTTGAAATATTACCCAACGAGATGTACTCATTGAGACCTTTAATTTCATACCCCACATGATTTTTATTATTTTTGGCCCCATTTATCAGGCCCCCACATGAACCTTGTTGCCCGAAACGCTACCATTACCTGCCCCAAAGATACCTGTTCTTCCAGATCTTTAATTTGATACCTCACATGAGTTTTATTATTTTTGGCCCAATTTTTTGGGGCCCCACATGGCCCTCGTTACTAGAAACACTACCCAACGAGATGTACTCATCAAGACCTTTAATCAAGACCCACATGACCCGAGTTGCCCCAAAGCACTTCTATTACTTGCCCCAAAGATATCTACTCTTCCAGACCTTTAATTTGATACCCTACATGATTTTTTTTTTATTTTTGGCTCCATTTTTTGGGGGCCCCACATGGTCCTAGTTGCCCGAAACACTACCCAACGAGATGTACTCATCAAGACCTTTAATTTGATACCCCACATGACTTTTAGAAAATAGGCCCAACCCCCCGCCCCCTCGAAGGGCCATGAAAGTTTTTAAAGTACCGAGCGGTTAATAACACGAGCTTAAGTTTCAAATTTGAGTTAAATCGGTAAAGCCGTTTAAGAGCTATGCCCAGGTGAGGAAAACATGAATTGTAAATTCAATAAAAGGAAAGTAAAAAAACTTACAATATATTATTGTTAAGAAATTTGTGTTAAACCACAAACTAATAAACTATACAGACAATTATATTAGAATACCATTTCTGTCGACACTGATATTTTTCAAATAAAAAATTATCGGCTTAGCGCAGCTCCATTTATGTGTGTATTGTAAAAATACTCTACCTACCTATAGTTCAATACAAATTGTTTTCATTTCATATAAATGATTTTTGTTTTTGCAAGAGAGAGAAATGAAATCTGAGAAATTTATAAGAATTTAGAAAAAACAGCAAAATAAGTTTTGCACTTTGACCTCCACTGCATTGCAAATCATTTTTGATATTTAAATTAAAAAACTATAGTTTTATGATTTTTTGAATTTTTTTTTGGAATTTTAAATTATTTTGTGACTGTGAAAATATCGAAAAATTACTGAAAATTATTTTTATTGGTATATAGCTAATTTTAATTTTTTTTGGTCATATTTTAACATATTTGTGAATAAGTAGGTACATATATAAATATGCTTTAAATAGTAAAATATACTTTAAGCTGATTCCATGGTAAATTCAATTAGTTATGATACGGAAGATAAAGACGATTCAGTTCACAAAAATACAGATAATTTTAATGTTGAGTCTAGAATATACTAATCAATATTTCAAACTATATTATTGAAGTTAATTCAATGAAATATGTTTGTAGATACATAATATTTAAAATATTAAATAAAATAAATCGTATATTGTATGAATATATTTTGATAAAAGAAAACCAAACATATGATCTTAATTCAAAGTGGTTCCTCTTAAACAAATATTATCACAAACAAAATTTTTGTTACAAATGTACCTACTATCAGAATTATTTTATGGGTTTTGTAATTATATTTTTACAAAAAAAAAATGTATCTTAGGTTTCTGCATATCATGTTAAAATGTTTGATATTTTTTTTATGTAATTGGTTTACGACTAATATTAAAAAAATAGTTGAAATTTGTATTCAAAAACAAATAATTCTGAAAAATATCATAAATGGTTTTCTGACGGACCATGTTTAAATCATCGACAGAATATTCTTGAATTTTACTTTTATTCTACATGGCTTGTAGAAAAATTTAATAAAGTTTTACAAAAAAACGCAAGAATAAGAAGTAAAGCTAATGAAATAAATCGTAATAGAAAGTTAAAAATTATTAAAGCTTAGCATTTAAATTTTAAAATATTTTCAACCAGTTTCTAAAATAAGAAATGAAAAAGATCAATAAAAATATTTTTCAAAATAAAAATAAATATTTTTCTTTTTTAAATAGGTACATATGTACTTTTGCATTAAAAAATAGCCAAATGATTTAAAAAAAAAAATCATCCGAAATAACAAAATTTGAAAATATATTTTTCTATTCTCAATCTCAATTATCCATAAAAAATCATTGCTAAAACAACAACAAATCAATGCAAAACAAATTTGCTCATACTTAATATCTTTTCATAATTACAAATTTGTTTTCTCACAACGTAACTATAGAAACAGAGCCTTACATATTACATTACATTACAGAGTTTTATTGTGTATGTATTTGTAATATTTTTGTGGAGCCAGAGATTTTTTGAATTTTGTTCTGGCATAAAAACGACAAAAATCGTATTCTAATATAATCGTCTGTATAGAGTTTATTAGTTTGTGGTTAAACAAATAAAAATTAAAAAAAATTTAAAATATTAGTTTCCAAATTTTGTTGTATTTTGATATTAAACAATAAAGTTTAAAAATGAGCAGCGTAGAATTATTTTATTCTTAAAAATCTGTTATGTTTACATTTGTTTTCTTGGATACTAAATGAAATTTTATAAATTTAAGAAAAAAAATAAGTTAAATATCATTTACTTCAATTTTGTTTTTATAATAATTTCACATATCATAACAAAAAAAAAATTAAAATCATATTTGACATTGAATATAAAATAATTTTAAAATTTTAAAAATATATTTTTATATATAAATATTGCATATTATATAAATACTTTTATGTACTTTTCTATAATTACAGTTACGTTTTTTAAAATTTAATATTTAACAAAAAAAATCTATAAAAAACTATAAAATCTCACTCAACAATTATTTAAAATTCAATATAATTTTTTTATAATAACTTAAAAATCACTTTAAAAAAAATTCAAACTTTTTTTTTTATATATTTTTGTACCAGTCGCCCAAAAATTTCTGGTCGAGTAAAACGGCGACTATAGTCGCCAAAAAGCGAGTCGAGAGCGACTTACATCATACCGAATATTCGCTAAAACTCGCCGGCGAGTGTTTGGGCGTCTTATATCATACCAAACTGTCAAAGTCGAGGCGAGGCGAGAGTCGAGTCGACTTCTATCATAGGGGTGAGTATATCTGTAGTGTTCTAACTGGTAAATCAAACCCCAGTTCATGATCTATACGAAAGTTTACTAACTTCAAACCCCTCATTTCTTTTGCCGAAGTCATGTTTGCCAATAATATTACATTCTTTACCATTTCCAATTTTGGTATTGAAATCACCAAGAACTAATGTGACATCTTCAGGTTTGGTCAGCTATATCATATCTTCTATTTAACTCTAGAAATTATCAATGTTGTTGATGTTGTAGCAACAATAGGTCTGTAAATGGGACAAAACAAACTTATGCATACAGACAGTACATTACAATTACATTTATTTTAACTACTTATCTACTTAGCAAAAAAGCAAAAAATATAAATATATAATAGAATTAATAAATATAATATTAGGGCTAAAAAAATCTATTGCCTAGTTAAGGTGGTGGTAGACTGATCGAGGGAAATCGGTACTCCCAAGAATTGGGCCACTAGAGTTGGTCTAGTCCATAGGTCTACAACTACCAGTTCCGTAGGATTGGCAGAGCAGTCAAAGAGGTGGTTAGTAGTCTGGGTATGTATCGACAGGGAAAGCGCTGATTGTTAGTTTGCACGAAACTTTCCAGCGTCGCAACTGTGCCGGATGCCACCAAGTATTCATTGCACCTCCTCGCGGTGACCACAGGGCAACTGATTTGATTTCAGGCCAAGCGTCGGTCCTATAGTAGGCGGCTCCCTGGTATGCGTCTTTTTCCCAGTGAGACGGCAGTCAATACACCTGGTAGTAGGTTTAAAATACATATAGTTTACTCAAAATGAATAACACAAAACTTATAAACACACCGGCAGGGATATCTGCCAAAGTGTCGTCAGAGACCACGCCTGACGGCGAGGGCTTGGCTGGTTTTATAAGAAAATCAGTTAAGTCGCCAGTGGTAAAAAATATAAACAACATAAATAAAAATGAAAACCAAAATAAAAAGAAACAGATACAAAAAAATGTTTCAGTAGATACATGAACAGAATCCTTTCGTAAAAAGTAAATTGGTTCCAAGATCACCAATCAGTGCTTCAGAAAAAAATCTAGTAGAAAAGCTTGGTTTGGAACAACCAAATAAAAAAAATTGGTCTCAAAAATATCAGATCAGGATCCAGCTTCAGAATCTAAAAGAGTAAGGAGTCTTCCACTTTCCTTAATCGACTACAATAAATTTGTTGAACAAGAATATGGAAAACTGCACCAACATACTCCGAAAAGGTTGAAAATATCGTCAGTAGAAAACTCTTCTGTAGAAAATAGCCCGATAGAGATAGAAAGCAAAAAATCAAACACAAGTGCTAAAACAGACAAATCGACAAAAAAACCAAATGAAAATTACAAAATAAAGAAACTGGAAAATAAACTCAAGCAAGCTAGAAATTAAATAGCTGAATTAAAAGGAATTATACATGCCATCCAAGCAAATACGAACTCACAATCTGTATTTGAAAAAAATGTGGTAAAACTCAAATGGAAAGAACACGTAAAAAAAAAATTGAACGAGCTTAACATCAAATACAGAAAGCTATACTGGCTTATAGGACAAAACTCCAGACTTGCAATAAACAACAAAATACTTATTTATAACTAAATATTAAAAGATATATGGTTATATGGTATTCAGCTTTGGGGCTGTGCTATTAAATGCCACACAGAAAAAAATCAAAGGTTTCAGAACAAAGTGTTGCGTAATATGGTCAAAGCTCCTTGGTATATCCGCAACTGTGATCTTCATAGGGATCTTAACATCAATTCAGTGAATGACGAAATCAAAAGATTCGCATCAAAACATTATGATAGATTATCACTACATGTCAACATGGAAGCTCTTCTAGAAAACGAATACACATTAAGAGGGTTAAAAAGGAGAAAACCTCAAGATCTAGTTAATTAAAAGAATTATGATTAATCGACAACGTTATATTTTTAAGTAAACATTGGGTGAACAAAAATCTTTTGGCAAACTAGTTGTATAAGCTTTCAATATTAAACTTATAGTTGGCCTTATGAGACCAGTTTGAGTTCGCAGCTGACAAAGCTGAAGACAAAATATAAAAAAATATGAAATATCAGATATGTTTGTTTTATATTACCAAAATTAATGATTTTTTCAGATTTTTCAGACCTTACCCGCTTCACCTAAGAAATCCCATACAATTTCAGGGTCCTATGTAGTCACATAGAGTGCCGACCTCAACAATAGAACTCGATTTTTTTGACTTCTAAGTTCGTCACAAAACACTCCTAATTGATTCCATAAAAACTTAAAATTCTAAAATATGAAAATTATTTTTTTCAAAGATAAATTAAAAAATTTGGCCTTGAAAAATTCTTGTAAAAAAAAAAAAAATGCAAGAAGAAACAATTATAGGTTAAAGACGCATATATGGTTCAATATGATAAAATATATTTTAAATTTTTTTCCTCTTTCTCAACATGTTTTTTATCCCTTACTATCATGTTTCATTTATTTTCTAAAAATATATAACGAAAAATAAAAAATATTTTGTGTTAAAAAGCACATCGAATTATCTAATATCAAAACCATTTATTCTTCTTCTCAAACCATATGTATTACAGTTTTTTGGGTAAAAGTTCATCAGCAATTTTTAGTGAAAAATAATGTTAAAATATATTACTGTCCATCTTGATATTAGAGCGTCTTTGGTATCACTTAAAAATGACGTCCAGATTGGGGCAGCGTAATTAATAATAGATCGGCCTATAGCTTTATACGTTGTTAAAAGAATTTACCCAGGTCCTAGAATCCGGCTGTGCTCGGTCTGTAATCTTCCGATAAAGAGAACGGTTGCCTCAGTTCGCTGCAACAGTTGTAATAACTGGAGCCACATTAAGCAGTGTTCAGGCCTTAGTAGCACTAGTGACTACACAACCAGCTTTATCGGAAGTTGTTGCGCACCTAAAGCAATACAATCCTTAAATGACACAATGGCAATAGTAGATCTACGTTCTCCATCTCCGCCATGCACCAACATCGCATCGACAACAGTAGATCTACTAAATCCATCTCCACCATGCACGAACATGGCATCGGTGAATGTAGAGTCACACACTGACATTCCACAAATCCAGTACAGTCAGCCACAAAGTCTTTCAGTTGATTCATTCAGAGTACTTCAATGGAACTGCAATGGCCTCAGAAACAAGTTAACCGAGATCACCAATTACATGTTTCGAAATGACATATTGATAGCTGCCGTACAGGAGACCAAAGTTCCAAATTCACACTCATTGTCTTCATTTAACGGTTATCACATCATTAGACGTGACAGAACCGACAGAGGGGGAACCTGCTTTTATCCTACATCCTGATGTCTCTTTCAGACCTATAGCGATTTCCCAACTCTCCTCCGATTCTCATCTGGAGGCAATGTGTATAGCAGTAAAACCGGGTGATATTGAGCTCACGTTTACAAATGTTTACATACCACCAGTAAACAGCGTTAGAGCAAACTACCAGCCAACCCTAGACTGCATTCTTCAGGGTGAAAACACCATCATAATGGGCGATTTCAATGCCCATCACCCGCTTTGGTTCTCCAATATTCCTAGTGACAACCGTGGAAATAGCTTTGTCGAACAAATTGAAGACTCAGATTTTGTTACCATCATAGACCATAGAGGAACCTAACACCTTTGTAGTGTCCGAACAGCGAACTTATCTCAACCATAGTAAAGCCAATTGGCCTGAGTTCGCGAACTTCGTAGACCGCAAACTCTGTTCACTACAGGAACCAACAAGCGCTATAGCAGGTGAGAAAATCGTCCGTGACGCAATCGTTAGTGCTGCTAAAAAATTTATTCCAATGGGCAGAATCAAAAAAGTGATTCCAAATTTTCCGCCTGAGGCTTCTAGGCTCGCCGAACAACGCGACCACCTTCGAGCAACAAACCCAAACGATGCTAATATCACTCGACTAACACAGGACATCCATAAACTGGTAGCCGATCACCGGCGGTCCAAGTGGTTGAGTCACCTTGAACATTGCTTGCTTGGTTCTAAAAAGCTTTGGCCTACCATCAGCGGTTTGTCTGGCGAACGCCAAGCCCAGAATAAAACGGCTATACCCTTCAATAACCAGCACTGCGATAACAACAAAAAATGCGCCACCAAATTCTGTCGCCAATTTGTAGAGCACCCGCTTGCCCAATGCATAACATTAAGGCCGGTTTTACGTAAGCTAAAAGCTTTAAAACACCAATCAGTGCTTCAGAAAAAAATCTAGTAGAAAAGCTTGGTTTGGAACAACCAAATAAAAAAAAATTGGTCTCAAAAATATCAGATCAGGATCCAGCTTCAGAATCTAAAAGAGTAAGGAGTCTTCCACTTTCCTTAATCGACTACAATAAATTTGTTGAACAAGAATATGGAAAACTGCACCAACATACTCCGAAAAGGTTGAAAATATCGTCAGTAGAAAACTCTTCTGTAGAAAATAGCCCGATAGAGATAGAAAGCAAAAAATCAAACACAAGTGCTAAAACAGACAAATCGACAAAAAAACCAAATGAAAATTACAAAATAAAGAAACTGGAAAATAAACTCAAGCAAGCTAGAAATTAAATAGCTGAATTAAAAGGAATTATACATGCCATCCAAGCAAATACGAACTCACAATCTGTATTTGAAAAAAATGTGGTAAAACTCAAATGGAAAGAACACGTAAAAAAAAAATTGAACGAGCTTAACATCAAATACAGAAAGCTATACTGGCTTATAGGACAAAACTCCAGACTTGCAATAAACAACAAAATACTTATTTATAACTAAATATTAAAAGATATATGGTTATATGGTATTCAGCTTTGGGGCTGTGCTATTAAATGCCACACAGAAAAAAATCAAAGGTTTCAGAACAAAGTGTTGCGTAATATGGTCAAAGCTCCTTGGTATATCCGCAACTGTGATCTTCATAGGGATCTTAACATCAATTCAGTGAATGACGAAATCAAAAGATTCGCATCAAAACATTATGATAGATTATCACTACATGTCAACATGGAAGCTCTTCTAGAAAACGAATACACATTAAGAGGGTTAAAAAGGAGAAAACCTCAAGATCTAGTTAATTAAAAGAATTATGATTAATCGACAACGTTATATTTTTAAGTAAACATTGGGTGAACAAAAATCTTTTGGCAAACTAGTTGTATAAGCTTTCAATATTAAACTTATAGTTGGCCTTATGAGACCAGTTTGAGTTCGCAGCTGACAAAGCTGAAGACAAAATATAAAAAAATATGAAATATCAGATATGTTTGTTTTATATTACCAAAATTAATGATTTTTTCAGATTTTTCAGACCTTACCCGCTTCACCTAAGAAATCCCATACAATTTCAGGGTCCTATGTAGTCACATAGAGTGCCGACCTCAACAATAGAACTCGATTTTTTTGACTTCTAAGTTCGTCACAAAACACTCCTAATTGATTCCATAAAAACTTAAAATTCTAAAATATGAAAATTATTTTTTTCAAAGATAAATTAAAAAATTTGGCCTTGAAAAATTCTTGTAAAAAAAAAAAAAATGCAAGAAGAAACAATTATAGGTTAAAGACGCATATATGGTTCAATATGATAAAATATATTTTAAATTTTTTTCCTCTTTCTCAACATGTTTTTTATCCCTTACTATCATGATTCATTTATTTTCTAAAAATATATAACGAAAAATAAAAAATATTTTGTGTTAAAAAGCACATCGAATTATCTAATATCAAAACCATTTATTCTTCTTCTCAAACCATATGTATTACAGTTTTTTGGGTAAAAGTTCATCAGCAATTTTTAGTGAAAAATAATGTTAAAATATATTACTGTCCATCTTGATATTAGAGCGTCTTTGGTATCACTTAAAAATGACGTCCAGATTGGGGCAGCGTAATTAATAATAGATCGGCCTATAGCTTTATACGTTGTTAAAAGAATTTACCCAGGTCCTAGAATCCGGCTGTGCTCGGTCTGTAATCTTCCGATAAAGAGAACGGTTGCCTCAGTTCGCTGCAACAGTTGTAATAACTGGAGCCACATTAAGCAGTGTTCAGGCCTTAGTAGCACTAGTGACTACACAACCAGCTTTATCGGAAGTTGTTGCGCACCTAAAGCAATACAATCCTTAAATGACACAATGGCAATAGTAGATCTACGTTCTCCATCTCCGCCATGCACCAACATCGCATCGACAACAGTAGATCTACTAAATCCATCTCCACCATGCACGAACATGGCATCGGTGAATGTAGAGTCACACACTGACATTCCACAAATCCAGTACAGTCAGCCACAAAGTCTTTCAGTTGATTCATTCAGAGTACTTCAATGGAACTGCAATGGCCTCAGAAACAAGTTAACCGAGATCACCAATTACATGTTTCGAAATGACATATTGATAGCTGCCGTACAGGAGACCAAAGTTCCAAATTCACACTCATTGTCTTCATTTAACGGTTATCACATCATTAGACGTGACAGAACCGACAGAGGGGGAACCTGCTTTTATCCTACATCCTGATGTCTCTTTCAGACCTATAGCGATTTCCCAACTCTCCTCCGATTCTCATCTGGAGGCAATGAGTATAGCAGTAAAACCGGGTGATATTGAGCTCACGTTTACAAATGTTTACATACTACCAGTAAACAGCGTTAGAGCAAACTACCAGCCAACCCTAGACTGCATTCTTCAGGGTGAAAACACCATCATAATGGGCGATTTCAATGCCCATCACCCGCTTTGGTTCTCCAATATTCCTAGTGACAACCGTGGAAATAGCTTTGTCGAACAAATTGAAGACTCAGATTTTGTTACCATCATAGACCATAGAGGAACCTAACACCTTTGTAGTGTCCGAACAGCGAACTTATCTCAACCATAGTAAAGCCAATTGGCCTGAGTTCGCGAACTTCGTAGACCGCAAACTCTGTTCACTACAGGAACCAACAAGCGCTATAGCAGGTGAGAAAATCGTCCGTGACGCAATCGTTAGTGCTGCTAAAAAATTTATTCCAATGGGCAGAATCAAAAAAGTGATTCCAAATTTTCCGCCTGAGGCTTCTAGGCTCGCCGAACAACGCGACCACCTTCGAGCAACAAACCCAAACGATGCTAATATCACTCGACTAACACAGGACATCCATAAACTGGTAGCCGATCACCGGCGGTCCAAGTGGTTGAGTCACCTTGAACATTGCTTGCTTGGTTCTAAAAAGCTTTGGCCTACCATCAGCGGTTTGTCTGGCGAACGCCAAGCCCAGAATAAAACGGCTATACCCTTCAATAACCAGCACTGCGATAACAACAAAAAATGCGCCACCAAATTCTGTCGCCAATTTGTAGAGCACCCGCTTGCCCAATGCATAACATTAAGGCCGGTTTTACGTAAGCTAAAAGCTTTAAAACATGCAAATA
This sequence comes from Rhamphomyia laevipes, assembly GCA_963920725.1. Classification (NCBI taxonomy): domain Eukaryota; kingdom Metazoa; phylum Arthropoda; class Insecta; order Diptera; family Empididae; genus Rhamphomyia; species Rhamphomyia laevipes. The sequence continues at coordinate 60,734,629 of OY987255.1, read as the reverse complement.
ACATCTCTGCTATTTCCGCACAAGAAGTGCATGCAGCAATAAAGAAGGCTAAACCTTCTAAAGCATTAGAAGGCTTCTAATGGCATTTCTATGTTCATGCTGAAAAAGCTTAACATTCAGAGCATAGAATATCTTGCGCAGGTGATAAACCTTGCGCTTACGAATTTCACCATACCTAGCGTATGGAAAATTGCCAGGATTATTCCAACCCTAAAACCTGGCAAGCCATCTAGCGAGAGCTCTTCGTATAGGCCAATCTCGTTGCTTTCTCCAGCAGCCAAAACACTGGAAGCCCTTCTGTTACCACAACTTCAGGAGAATTTCTCACTAGCGGCACACCAGCATGGCTTTAGGAAGCATCGTAGTACAACAATAGCGCTAACTGAACTCACAACCAACATTGCGGACGGTCTCAATCACCGTCGCCCGCATTGACGCACTGTTGTTGTAGCACTTGACCTATCAAAAGCTTTTGACACGGTTTCCCACCCTATCCTACTTCAAGATATCCTAAATTCCTCTCTCCCTGATGCCACTAAAAGATTCATATTAGCTTACATCAACGGTAAGTTAAAGATGGGCGTCCCTCAAGGTGGGGTCCTCTCTCCTATCCTCTTTAACCTATACCTTTCCTTACTTCCGACTCCTCCCTCTGGCGTAAAACTCATAACTTATGCTGATGATTGTACAGTCGCTGCGACTGGTTTAGATATATGTGAAGTTACAAACAGGATAAACACCTACCTGGCAGAGTTATCTCAATTTTTCTCCTCGAGGAAACTCCAACTCGCTTCACATAAATCATCAGCCAATCTTTTTACATCTTGGACCAAGGAAGTCAAACTAACCCTAGATATTCATATAAATGGTGAACCCATCCCCACAACTAACAATCCGAATATTCTAGGAGTCACGTTTGACAACCTTCTCACATTTTCAAAACATGCTAATTCCATCTGCATCAAAATGAGCAATAGAAACAGGGTCCTAAGAGCTTTAGCCGGTACAACTTGGGGGGAAGGACAAAGAAATCCTTATCACGACATATAAAGCCATCGGACGAACAATCATCAACTATGCAGCGCCAGTCTGGTCGTCTTACCTAAGTAACACCCAATGGAATAGACTTCAATCCAGACAAAACACAGCGCTTCGCATAGCGTCTGGCTGTCACTCAATTTCCTGCCCTGATCACCTCCATGCTGAAACTTCAATCCTTCCTGTCAAGCAGCACAACGAACTGCTATCCACGCAATTCCTGATTTCCTGCCACAATCCTGACCACCCATCCCACTATATTACTGTCAGTGACTTGCCATCACGCAGCATTCGCCAGGACATCAGGCATTTTAAAGACAGATTTACGCCGGCTCTTCCTACCACCTGGATTCCTAAGTCGTTACGCTCTTCCATTAAATCTCTGCTGCGTTGTCATTAAGTAAGGTAAACAGGGTCCTTGGTACACACCCACCGCCAGTCAATAATAGTGAAAAAGCGCTGCCCAGGGAAACAAGATCCACCATGGCGTAACTCCGGTCTGGTTGGTGCAATATTCTACAGAGTTATAAAGCGCGCATTATCCCTGGCACCTCTGATCTGTGTCCAGAATGAAACCAAGGCACACATGATACAAACCATCTTTTTAATTGCTCTGCGAAACCAACAGACCTAGTAGCACTTGATCTATGGTCACAGCCCACCAAAGTGGCCTCTTTCCTAGGCCTACCTGTTTGATTCGATCACAATTTCCATCAATAATATTTAAGATAGTATAAGTTGCTTTATTAACGCTTTTAGTAGTTAACATTAGTAGTAATATTTAGTATTAGTTGCTTTAGTAGTTAGTATTGCGATTTAGAATAAAATCGCAATTCTAAAAAAATCGCAATTAAGTTTTCTTAATCTACTTTCAGGCCTGATGACGCTACAACAACAACAACTTCATAGGGTCCTTTGTATGGTGGCTCTAATTTTTTACGATTACCTACTTTTAACCATACAAAATCTCCAATCGATACTTTTAAAGTGTTAGTTGTCTTGTCATGTAATTGTTTCCGTTTAGTTTTTGCAAAGTCTAATAATATTTTTGCTTTTTTACGAGCTTCATGTAATCGAAATATTAGTTCTTCTGCGTAATTATCTAAATTGTAGATTGGTTTATCATATGCTAATTTTTTATCCTTCGGTAAACATGCAAGTTTTCCAAAAACAAGTTCATAAGGTGATATATCTGTATCAGTGTGTGGTGTTGTATTGTAACTGAATACATAGTATGGTATCCATTTATCCCAGTTAAAGTCTTCTACAAATGATAGCAAATATTCATTAAGTACCCTGTGGTTTCTCTCTATTGATCCTAGTGTTTCGTGATGGTATGGTGTTGAAGTTACATGATTTATATCGAAGAATGAACATATGTTCTTGAATAATTCATTCACAAATTCTGTACTTAGGTCAGTTTTTAAGGTTTTAAAACTACCGTACTTAAGTATAAATTGTTCTACTAATGCCTTTGCTATCGTATTGGCTTCTTTATTTTCCAGTGGTATCGCTTCTATGTACTTAGTAAGTTCACATTGGATTGTTAAGCTATATCTAAAATTATTTATTGGTCTAAGTGTTTCAACTGTATCAATTGATTTTGTTTCAAAGCTAGTTGTTGGAGTGTTTGTAATCACCATTTTTTCTTTTGTATGTTTAATTTGTTTATTTTTTGCACATACCTTACAACTATTTATATAATGCTATACCATTTTATTTAAATTTTTCCAGATATATCTTTGTTTTCTCTTATTTATTATTCTTTTTACACCTGTATGTCCTCAGGAATGAGAAGAATCATGGAATTCTTTTATTATGTAATTTTTTCTGACATCATCTTCAAAATTTACAGGACATTTATATATCATTATTTTTAAATCTGTTTGCCTCTTATATTTAAATCATTAAATATATATTTTATAGAGTTTTTCATCTTTATAACGCAAGTTTTCATTTGTATAAATCGAGTTTTCATTTTTATAAATCGAGTTTTCATTTTTATAAATTTTATTTTCATTTTTATAAATTTTCATTTTATTTTCATTTTAAATGAGAACTCGATTTATACAAATGAAAATAAAATTTATAAAAATGAAAACGTTATAAAGATGAAAAACTCTGTAATTCATTTATATTTATATGGTCAAATATTTTATCATTACTCTTTATTGCTTAGCTTATTTATATTTATATTTTTCATTTCGAAAATCAGCTTCTCCAAGATCAAACCTAAGTTCTGATATGGATTTTCGCTAATTCCTACTACAACTTCTTTTTTATTTATATCAATTTTTGGCAAACTTGTATAAATTATATTTTTGTGCGCACTTTTATTATTATTGAGCATTTTCTTCTTCAAACTTTAATTTTTTCAGATTCTTTATTTCTGATATCGAAGTACAGTTCCATATATAAAGTTGATCAGGCTTTATTTTAACTGCTTCTTGATTTATCCTTTATGGTTTTTTATTATTGATTTTTGTAATTGCTTTGGTTAAAACTTGCAGTTGTTCAATTTCAGATACTAATTGTATGGCTTCTTGCAGAGTTTTTGGTCTGTCTGCAAATACAGTTGTCCTTATTGGTTCATTTAGACCATTCTTAAACACATTTAGAGCTATTTGGTCATTTAGTGTACCAATAATCTCTTTGTTGTTTTCACCTTGTTCGACTATTTGTAGTGTATTCAGCTGCGACGTTAAATTTTCGATTTTACTTGCAAAGTTTGTTATATTCATATTTGCTTGCTTTGTTTTGGTTAATCGGTATTTAAAAATTTGTTTAAAAACTTTTTTGAATCCTATTAAAGTGTTTGGGTTTTCAAATCACCTTAATTTTATTCTAACCTTGTCTGAAATTTTTGTTTTTATAATGAAACTAATCAATTTTTTCTTTTCTTCATCATCTTTCAATGTATCATTAATATATTCTACGAGATTAATGAAATTTTCTAAATTTTTTGTATCACCATCAAATTCAGGTATTAATTTATATATATAGTTACAATCTTACAATGTCGAATGTAGCCATGTTTGGTTCTTTTTTTACTGTTTCAGTACTTTCAGATTCGTGTCCGTCGTTATTTCTGAGTTGTCCAGTATACTTTGAGAATGCTTACTTAAGATAACTGATAATTCGTTATATATGTCGCGAAATTTATTTTTATGACTTATTAATATTTCTGATGGTTGTACTATTTTTAAAAGAGATTCATAATGAAATTTGTATTTAGCATAAATTTTATTAGTAATTGTCTGTTTACTAAGAATGTATTCTGCAGAAAATTTTCTATTTGGATTTTTCTTAAATATCAATATAATTTTATTTAATGAATCTTCCAAATTTTGTAGTTCTACAAATGTACTCATAGGAATAATTTATTTGAAATAAAAGAAATGATTTAATTTACATATTTTTTTTTTTAAATTATTATTTTTATAAAATTTTAATAACTAAACAATTTTTAGATTAATAATTAAACAATTTGAGCATTACTTCTAGATATTTCTCTAGAAATTGTTTTACTAAAATAATTTTTCATATGTGTTGAAGTAATCAACTTGTAATCAGAAATTTTTACTAAATTTTTCAGCAATCTTCAATCGACCCAATATAAAACGCATTTGTTTTTATGTTGAATGATTTCTTATTATATTTTCGTTTCAACAAAAAATGTTATATTATAAATTGTGGTCAATTATAGAGAAAGCTACAAAATTCCTGAAAATCAAATTTTATATTAAGAAGACAATATATTTTACATACAAAGTTACTTTTAGTTTTTTTCCTTTTCCAATTACAATAATTTTCAGCAACTAATTGTTCATTATTTTACTCTATTTTTACGTTAATTTATTTATCGTTTATCTACGTTTACTTTATTTTAATATCTTTACGTTAATTTTACTTCTAAATAATACTTTTTTTTACAAGATTTTTTAAATACCATATTTTTTCCGGAAATGAATAAAAATAAGCGTGGTTTGTTTAATTTGACATACAGCCATGGCCAAAAGTATTAGGCACCCTATAAAAATCGTGTTCAACAATTTATTCGTGTATAATGGAAAAGATTGAAACTACAGTTATGTTTAACTAATTGTTTTTATTATTATTAACTAATTTAGTCGGTCCACCCTTGGATTTAATTACAGCAGCTATTCTTTTCGGCATAGTGCTAACAAGCTTCCGACACTCTTCTGATGAAATTTCGTTTCATTTGACCTACGCGGTTAGTTGCCATGCTGCCCCATATCATCACGCTTCCCCCATCGTGTTTGACAGTGGATACTACGCACTGGGGAAGGTAATCTTCACCCATTCATCGCCTCACGTACGTCGCACCGGGTGTTCCAAAAATCTAAAATATAGACAAAATTAAAAAAAAAATTTAATTGCACATAATTTTTTGTAACAGACATTTGCTATGATTTGAACATTATGAATAATTAAATAAAGCCTTAAAAAAGCTTACCTAAAAGTTAGACTCGTCAGACCATACAACATTTTCCCAATCCTCATCTGTCCAATGTTGGTGTTTTAAAGCCCATGCTAAGCGAAATTGTCTGTTTTTCTCTGAGAGCTATGATTTCTTTCTGGGCTTGCAGCCTCTCAGCCCTGATATTACGAGCCTTCTTCTTGCCGTCCTAGCACTAATCGGCCTACTAATTCCATACGATAATACGACAGCGACCTTGAAAGATGTTTTTTTTCGATTTTTCAGAGACTCGAACTAATATTCGGTCCTCACGCCTTGATGTCACTCTTCTTCTGCCGGTTCTCTTTTTATTCACGTGTAATCCAGTGTCCACATAACGTTTTAATGCACTTTGCACAGCACAACGAGACACTTCATAGTTTTATCATTTTGAACTTGACATTTTCCCTGTTCATGCAAAATCTGGATTCTAGAACGTTCGTCCTGACTAATTCTCCATTTTTAGGCATTTTCACTACAAAAATAACTAACAATTACAATGCAGTTTAAATATCACCCACACTTTAACACTAGCTTGCACTATGATCAATAATTGCAAACTGATTTATATCTAAAAAAAACCCAAATTTATAGGTTTTGCCTAACGGAGATTTTATTAACCTTTCATTGACCTTTCATTATTAATGGTTTTCGCCGAAGTAATGACCGACAATATAAACGCTTCCTGGAAATAGTTTTCAAGATAACGTGAAAATAAAAGGGTGCCTAATACTTTTGGCCATGGCTGTATACTTCTTCTTTTTTATCAGCAGTTAAACGTGGCTTTCCCTACAGGAATTTTTAAACGAAACTAGCGCCGATGTTTGGCTGTCACTAGCGGTGACACTCCCACCTGGTATAGCGATGTCATCTGGGATCGGTTTACCTTCCTTTTTGGCTCTAACATCAAGGACAGCTAATTTCACCGCAGGTCTTTGGTATATACCGGACGCAGTTTGCACCATGGCACTTCTGACCTGACCATCTTTACCTTTATTATTTTACCCTTTTTCCATGTATTTCGTGAACTAGCTTCATCCACTATTATTACGACGTCATCTTCTTGTATCGGTTTCACAGGTTGAAACCATTTAGTACGACGTGTGAGTGTTGGAAGATATTCCAGCACCCAACGCTTCCAAAAAATATATTAACGTATTGTTGTGCAATTATCCAGTTTTTTTTTTAATATTTTAGGACCATCATCGAACTCACCCATTGGCTTTATTCCACTTGAACAACCAAGCAAAAAGTGATTCGGTGTTAAAGCTTCGTCGCTTTCATCATCAATTGGGATATAAGTCGTGAATTTACCACATTTTCGACTTCGATTAACATATTTCGTAATATTTCATCGTTTGGATTTCTATTTGGCACTATTTGATACAATATTTTCTTCACACTCTGAATTAAACGCTCCCAACTTCCACCCATATGTGGCGACGCTGGCGGTATAAAATTCCATTTTGTTATAGCACTAATAAATTCTTCGGCGAGTTTATTTTTATTAATATTTTTAAGTGCAATTTTTAACTCATTTTCAGCAAAATGGAAATTTGTACCGTTGTCACTAAATATTTCGACGGGTGTTCCTCGAGGAGCCATGAAATTTCTTAAACAGAGTATACATGAATCTGTTGATAATGTGTGAGCGATCTCGATATGGATTCCACGAGTGGTGAGGCAAGTTATTAATACACCCCATCTTTTCTCTTCTCTTCGGCCAAATGTAACTTTCTAGGACCAAAATAGTCTATTCCAATAAATGAAAACGGTTGTGTGTACGATGATAATCTAGCAACTGGTAAATCTGCCATTTCTGGTGGTCTTGGTGCAGCCTTTTCATTTTTACATACTTGGCAATGCCGGCGTTCTGTTTTTAAAGCTGCTCTTAACTTTGGAATTGAATATACTTGGCGAATTTCATTCACTACTGTTTCATGATTTTGATGAAAGTACTTTTGATGAAATGATCTTATTATTAATCGAGTTATATGATGATCTCTTGGTAACAAAATTGGCCTTTTGGTATCATGTTGTATTTCAGCTGCAGCATCTATACGACCACGAACTCTTTATACACCATTTTCATCCAAATATGGTGACTGTTTATAAAGCTTACTGGATTTTCCAATTATCAATTTTTTGTCATCTGTAAGTAATTTATTTTTTATTAACATAATTACCTCATCATAATAATAACTCATTATTTAATTATTTCTTGAAGAGATAAGACGTGTTTTTAATCATCTCTTGTAATTTAATTAATTTTTTGAATTTCCATTATATCTTTTAAAATGGAGCAATTTTGCGGAATATGTAATAAAAACATTAAATTTGATTTTATAACTTGTGGTTCGCTTTGTGGAAAGCGTTTTCATATAAATTGCGCTAAATTGTGCGATCTTGTATTTTCAACATAAAAATCAAATAATTCGTTATTTTGGAAAGGTGATATTTGTCGGGAACTTTTTATAAATACTGATTTAACAAACAAGCTTGAGTTGATTTGTGCCGAGTTGGTATCAATTAAATCAACAATTTTGGATCTAAAAAGTGAAAAATTAATAAACAATTTAGTGGTTGATCAAATTGATAAAAAATTATCCGATAATGTTGCGAATATTTCTAATGAAAATTCTGTTCCTTTGTCTTATTCATCCACTATTATTACGACGTCATCTTCTTGTATCGGTTTCGCAGGTTGAAACCATTTAGTACGACGTGTGAGTGTTGGAAGATATTCCAGCACCCAACGCTTCCAAAAAATATATTAACGTATTGTTGTGCAATTATCCAGTTTTTTTTTTAATATTTTAGGACCATCATCGAACTCACCCATTGGCTTTATTCCACTTGAACAACCAAGCAAAAAGTGATTCGGTGTTAAAGCTTCGTCGCTTTCATCATCAATTGGGATATAAGTCGTGAATTTACCACATTTTCGACTTCGATTAACATATTTCGTAATATTTCATCGTTTGGATTTCTATTTGGCACTATTTGGTACAATATTTTCTTCACACTCTGAATTAAACGCTCCCAACTTCCACCCATATGTGGCGACGCTGGCGGTATAAAATTCCATTTTGTTATAGCACTAATAAATTCTTCGGCGAGTTTATTTTTATTAATATTTTTAAGTGCAATTTTTAACTCATTTTCAGCAAAATGGAAATTTGTACCGTTGTCACTAAATATTTCGACGGGTGTTCCTCGAGGAGCCATGAAATTTCTTAAACAGAGTATACATGAATCTGTTGATAATGTGTGAGCGATCTCGATATGGATTCCACGAGTGGTGAGGCAAGTTATTAATACACCCCATCTTTTCTCTTCTCTTCGGCCAAATGTAACTTTCTAGGACCAAAATAGTCTATTCCAATAAATGAAAACGGTTGTGTGTACGATGATAATCTAGCAACTGGTAAATCTGCCATTTCTGGTGGTCTTGGTGCAGCCTTTTCATTTTTACATACTTGGCAATGCCGGCGTTCTGTTTTTAAAGCTGCTCTTAACTTTGGAATTGAATATACTTGGCGAATTTCATTCACTACTGTTTCATGATTTTGATGAAAGTACTTTTGATGAAATGATCTTATTATTAATCGAGTTATATGATGATCTCTTGGTAACAAAATTGGCCTTTTGGTATCATGTTGTATTTCAGCTGCAGCATCTATACGACCACGAACTCTTTATACACCATTTTCATCCAAATATGGTGACTGTTTATAAAGCATACTGGATTTTCCAATTATCAATTTTTTGTCATCTGTAAGTAATTTATTTTTTATTAACATAATTACCTCATCATAATAATAACTCATTATTTAATTATTTCTTGAAGAGATAAGACGTGTTTTTAATCATCTCTTGTAATTTAATTAATTTTTTGAATTTCCATTATATCTTTTAAAATGGAGCAATTTTGCGGAATATGTAATAAAAACATTAAATTTGATTTTATAACTTGTGGTTCGCTTTGTGGAAAGCGTTTTCATATAAATTGCGCTAAATTGTGCGATCTTGTATTTTCAACATAAAAATCAAATAATTCGTTATTTTGGAAAGGTGATATTTGTCGGGAACTTTTTATAAATACTGATTTAACAAACAAGCTTGAGTTGATTTGTGCCGAGTTGGTATCAATTAAATCAACAATTTTGGATATAAAAAGTGAAAAATTAATAAACAATTTAGTGGTTGATCAAATTGATAAAAAATTATCCGATAATGTTGCGAATATTTCTAATGAAAATTCTGTTCCTTTGTCTGATCAATTATATTCAGAAATTGTTAAACAGAGTGATTCCAATATTTCTGTGCAAAAAGTTAAAATAAAAAAGAAGAATAATAGAAATAATAGAACCAAATCTTCTGGAAATATTGGGAGTGAAAAAGAATCAATAACAGGTAATTCAGTTGAAATACCCGGTATAGAAGCAGTAGCAAAGCAGCAGTGGTATCATGTAACCCAATGTGGACCAAACACTACACCTGATGCCGTTGCTAATTACATAAGTAAGTGTTTAGGCTAGAGCACCACTGAGGTACAGTGTTTTAAGCTGTTGAAAAAAGAAGTGGATTTAAATAAATTGAGATACATATCCTTCAAACTTGGTATCCCGCAACCTCATGCCGATAAAATATTGAATCCGGATATCTGGCCTGCTGGTATTATTGTTAAAAAATTTATATTTTTATCAAAAAACTTAAATCACCCCGTAATTATTACGGAAACGTAAATTCAAATTTAAATAAATATTCTTTTGTTGGAGTCGATACTGCTGTTGATGTGTCATTGTCATCAAATAGTGATATTTATTATTAGCTTTCAACATTATCGAGTTCAACAAACTCTTTTGTGTCTATTCCGTCTATTATTGTCGAAAAAACTGATTTCTGTTATTTAACATCTGATTGTGATTACAATAAATACAATGAGAGCATCTTAAACAATGTAACGATTTATTATCAAAACGTTGGTGGTATTAGAGGAAAAACTCATCAATTTTTTCTTGCTGCTCTTGAGAATGATTTTGATGTCATAATATCAACAGAGACTTGGCTGCATGCTGATATTATTACTCTTGAGATTTTTATGTCGAATTATGATGTCTATAGGAGAGATCGTTGTTGGAGATCTACCGGCCACAAACGTGGTGGTGGCGTACTAATTGCAGTTCGCTCATTTTTTAATAGTGTGGCTGTTGATTTGCATTGCAATGATGGTGTTATAGAGCAACTTATTGTAAAAGTATTCGATCAAAATTGTAGTTCAACACTGTATTTTGGTGTGAGTTATATTCCTCCTTCCAGCGACTTTAGTTTATATGAAAATCATATTAATAATTTTTCATATATTGCTGATAAATGTAATGATGATGATTACTTTTTTGTTGCTGGTGACTTCAATTTAAATACAATATCTTGGAACTGGATTGATGATGAAAAATGTTTGTTGCCTGAAAATTTAACTACCGATATAGAATTGGTAGTGGTTAACACTTTGTTCTCATTAAATTTATTACAAATTAATAATGTAAAAAAATTTAATAATCGAATTCTCGATCTAATTTTCGTCTCTAATGATATTCTTGCATATTGTACGGAATTTACTCCGTTTGTAAATTGTGATCGGCATCATAATGCTTTAATCATTGATATTAAATTATATAATTTTAATTTTAATTTTTCTGATATTGAGTCTAAATGTAAAAACTTTAAAAAAACAAATTATGTAGCTATGAATAGTATTTTATCAGAATGTTCTTGGAACAATGTGCTATCTAGTAATGATTTAAATGATACATGGTCTATATTCTCAAATTTTATTTATTCGTCAATTGAACAATGCGTTCCTTTTATAAATATTAAAAACAACAATCATCCTAAATGGTACACAAACAGTTTATGTCGTTTAAAAAATGCTAGGAACAAAGCCCATAATACATTTAAAAATACAAATGACATTGCTGACAAAACCTATTTTATGCGTCTGCGTTGTGAATATGAAACTTTACACAGATTTTTACACAAACAATATATTTTTAATATTGAAAGTAAAGTAAAAAGAAATAGTAAAAGTTTCTGGGTTTATATCAAAAGTAAAAAATCACAATCCTGCATACGTAAACAAATGGTCCTAAATGATTCCACTTCTAATTCTATTTCTGAGTCAGTTAACCTTTTCGCTAATTATTTTGAATCAGTTTATTCCTTAGTGGATACAACTTCAAAAGGTAACTATAATCATTTACTACCACAAATTGATTTAGGTCAAGTATTTATTTCTGAACATGAAGTTTTGGTTGCTCTTAAATCCTTACATAATGATTATAATCCAGGTTTTGATGGAATCCCAGCTATTCTCCTAAAAACATTTGCGAATATCCTTGTTGTCCCACTAACTTATATTTTCAATTTATCTCTAAGATCTGGTGTGTTTCTAGATACTTGGAAAATATCTTTCTTAACTCCAATTTTTAAATCTGGTTTCACAAACGACATAAAAAACTATCGTGGATTCGCGAAATTGTCAGCCATTCCAAAAGTTTTTGAAAGCATTGTCGTACAGAAAATCACAGAAGTGGTCAACGACATCATATCTCCTAAACAACATGGATTTATTCGAGGTCGTTCTACCACAACAAATTTAGTTTGTTTTACGAATTTTGTAATTAATGCCATTGAGGCTGGTTGTGAAGTTAGGAGATTTAAAAATAAAGGGAAATGTTCTAGAAGAATTAGATAAGGTGTGTGATTTGGGTGTTTATTATGATTACCGGTAAGTTTATCGAAAACGAGTTTATCGAAAACGAATTTATCGAAAACGAGTTTATCGAAATCGAGTTTATCGAAAACGAGTTTATCGAATGATTAATAATCGAATGACGATTTTATCGAAAAATATTATTTTTAAGGAACTTACGAATTGTGGATTTTATCTCATAAAAGCATGTCTTTTTTTAAAAAATTAAAAACTTTTAAATATTTTATTTATATACAGAAATTTTAAATATTTTATTTATATATGTACATATAAATATGTATTTATATTGTATTCATAACTTTTGTCCTTATAGAATAAACATCCATTTAAAAATAATTTTTGTTTTCCTTTTTCACTACTAAAGAATTGTAAATCCATTTTCAAATTAATTTTTTTAATTTCTAAATATTTTATATATTATCACTAATAACCGCACTACTTGATAACTGAATATCTATAAGATTCAAAAATATAAAAAACCTTTCTTATTAACACAAAATCAAAAAATGCATAAATGAAGGGAATTTCCCACAATTAATGAAAACCTGTAACGGAAAAACCGTTGCAGGTTAATTCTTAGGAAAAAATTTCAGTGTTTTTTACTTTAAACCTCATTATTTCAGTATTTTTTGCTTTAACCCTTTTTTCAATATTTTTTATCTAAAACGCATTTTTTCTAACAAATGCTATTAAAAACACATTTGAAGTTTTTGTATATAAAGAAAAAATTTAAAAGTTTTTAATTCCTTAAAAATAATATTTTTCGATAAACTCGTCATTCGATCAATTGATCATTCGATAAACTCGTTTTCGATAAATTCGCTTTCGGTAAACTCGTTTTCGATAATCTCGTCGACAACCGATATAATACTAGAAGCCAAACGTGCACCTAAAACAGCAGCTTGAACCTCAAGACGATGTATCGATAGTAGTTTAATAGGAGCTACTCTTTTTTTAGCACCTATTAGAGCGCATTCTATTTTATTTTCGCAGCTAATTCTAAAATATGCAACTGCAGCGTAAGCATTCTCGCTCGCATCTACAAATATATGACATTGTATTATTTTGTTTTTCATTGAATTACCTGATATTTAGCATCTATTTATTTTTATATTTTCTACGTTCGGTAAAATATTGATCCAAACCATCCAATTTTTAAATTGTTCATCATTGATGGCATCGTCCCATCCGATTGAAGATTTCCAAACATCTTGTAATAATATTTTAGGTAAATCAAAAAATTTGCAATTGATCTTAGTGGATCGTATAGTTTCATCAATATTCGTACAACTTCTCGTTTTGTTGGACGACGTTTACCAGTCAAAATGTCTTTGTACATAACGTTATATTTTAACGAATAAGTGAAACTGTCAGTCGAAGTTGACCACCACATACCTAGAACCTTTTCTGTATTTAATTGTGGTTCAACATTTAAATCTTTATCAGTTTTGTTGTTGCATTGGCCAAGAACTGAAATAACGTTTTGAGAATTTGAAATCCAGTTCCGAATTTCGAAACCAGCCTGCTGGTGAATAAATTTTACTTCTTTTGCTAGTTGTATAGCCTCTTTTTCAGTATCGACACTTTCCAGTAAATCATCAACGTAATGATTTTCAATTATCGATTGTACCGCTCTAGGGTACGATTTTAAAAAATTGTTGGCGTTTTTATTTTTTACGTACTGAGTAAAACTAGGCGAGCAGGATGCACCAAACGTCATTACGTCCATTATATAAATATTGGGTTCCTCTTTAGGATTACGTCTCCATAAAAACCGTTGAGAATGTCGATCTTCTGGTCTAATAAGAATTTGGTGGAACATTTCGCGAATATCGCCACAAATGGCTATTTTTCGTTCACGAAAACGATGTAAAACTGCTGGCAATGATACGAGCTGATCAGGTCCTTTAAGCAACATACAATTTAGCGAAACGCCATGAACTTTGGCTGCTGCATCTCAAACCATTATTACCTTATTCGGTTTATTGGGATTCGTCACAGTGAATATTGGAAGATACCAAATTCTTTCATGTTTAAGTTGCAATTCATCTGTGGACAATTTATGTATATATTTTTTATCTATGTACTCACTTATTTTTTTATTTATTATTTCAGCTAGCTCTGGATGGCGTTCAGCTTTTCTCTCGAGACATTCAAGACGTTTTTTAGCCATTGGGAGACTATCTGGCAACGTAAACTTATCATATTTCCACAGAAGACCGGTTTCAAATTGACCTCCAATTAGATGAGTAGTAGCATTCATAATTTGTTTACTTCGCTCATCATCTTTTGATATTAAATCTTTATTCGGTTTTACTACACCGAGACTGTCCAACGATATATATGATTTAACTATTTGTTGCAGCTCTTCATCTTGAGACCGTTCACATTCACATAAATGGAAACCATCAAATAGTGATATTTATTATTAGCTTTCAACATTATCGAGTTCAACAAACTCTTTTGTGTCTATTCCGTCTATTATTGTCGAAAAGAAAAAACTGATTTCTGTTATTTAACATCTGATTTTGATTACAATAAATACAATGAGAACATCTTAAACAATGTAACGATTTATTATCAAAACGTTGGTGGTATTAGAGGAAAAACTCATCAATTTTTTCTTGCTGCTCTTGAGAATGATTTTGATGTCATAATATCAACAGAGACTTGGCTGCATGCTGATATTATTACTCTTGAGATTTTTATGTCGAATTATGATGTCTATAGGAGAGATCGTTGTTGGAGATCTACCGGCCACAAACGTGGTGGTGGCGTACTAATTGCAGTTCGCTCATTTTTTAATAGTGTGGCTGTTGATTTGCATTGCAATGATGGTGTTATAGAGCAACTTATTGTAAAAGTATTCGATCAAAATTGTAGTTCAACACTGTATTTTGGTGTGAGTTATATTCCTCCTTCCAGCGACTTTAGTTTATATGAAAATCATATTAATAATTTTTCATATATTGCTGATAAATGTAATGATGATGATTACTTTTTTGTTGCTGGTGACTTCAATTTAAATACAATATCTTGGAACTGGATTGATGATGAAAAATGTTTGTTGCCTGAAAATTTAACTACCGATATAGAATTGGTAGTGGTTAACACTTTGTTCTCATTAAATTTATCACAAATTAATAATGTAAAAAAATTTAATAATCGAATTCTCGATCTAATTTTCGTCTCTAATGATATTCTTGCATATTGTACGGAATTTACTCCGTTTGTAAATTGTGCTCGGCATCATAATGCTTTAATCATTGATATTAAATTATATAATTTTAATTTTAATTTTTCTGATATTGAGTCTAAATGTAAAAACTTTAAAAAAACAAATTATGTAGCTATGAATAGTATTTTATCAGAATGTTCTTGGAACAATGTGCTATCTAGTAATGATTTAAATGATGCATGGTCTATATTCTCAAATTTTATTTAGTCGTCAATTGAACAATGCGTTCCTTTTATAAATATTAAAAACAACAATCATCCTAAATGGTACACAAACAGTTTATGTCGTTTAAAAAATGCTAGGAACAAAGCCCATAATACATTTAAAAATACAAATGACATTGCTGACAAAACCTATTTTATGCGTCTGCGTTGTGAATATGAAACTTTACACAGATTTTTACACAAACAATATATTTTTAATATTGAAAGTAAAGTAAAAAGAAATAGTAAAAGTTTCTGGGTTTATATCAAAAGTAAAAAATCACAATCCTGCATACGTAAACAAATGGTCCTAAATGATTCCACTTCTAATTCTATTTCTGAGTCAGTTAACCTTTTCGCTAATTATTTTGAATCAGTTTATTCCTTAGTGGATACAACTTCAAAAGGTAACTATAATCATTTACTACCACAAATTGATTTAGGTCAAGTATTTATTTCTGAACATGAAGTTTTGGTTGCTCTTAAATCCTTACATAATGATTATAATCCAGGTTTTGATGGAATCCCAGCTATTCTCCTAAAAACATTTGCGAATATACTTGTTGTCCCACTAACTTATATTTTCAATTTATCTCTAAGATCTGGTGTGTTTCTAGATACTTGGAAAATATCTTTCTTAACTCCAATTTTTAAATCTGGTTTCACAAACGACATAAAAAACTATCGTGGATTCGCGAAATTGTCAGCCATTCCAAAAGTTTTTGAAAGCATTGTCATACAGAAAATCACAGAAGTGGTCAACGACATCATATCTCCTAAACAACATGGATTTATTCGAGGTCGTTCTACCACAACAAATTTAGTTTGTTTTACGAATTTTGTAATTAATGCCATTGAGGCTGGTTGTGAAGTTATTGCTGTTTAGACTGACTTTTGTAAAGCATTCGATCGGGTTCAACATGATTTATTAATTTACTAGGTTTCAATTCATCATTTTTATTGTGGATTAAATCCTATTTACAAAACAGAATTCAGATTGTAAAACTTGAAAATTTCCTGTCTCGAAAGATTAAGGCTGTATCTGGCTTGCCGCAAGGCAGCCATTTAGCACCAATATTATTTATACTTTTTGTGAATGACATTCAGCATTTCACTGGAACTTCTAGTTCGTTAGGCTTTGCTGATGACTTCAAGATATTTCGTATCATAAAAGATTCAATTGATTTAAATAGTATACAAGCCGATTTGAATAATTTCGTAAATTGGGCTGATAATAATTGTTTAGAATTAAATATTTCAAAATGTAAAATTGTTAAATTTTCAAGGAAGCATTCCAAATGTTTAGGAGATTTAAAAATAAAGGGAAATGTTCTAGAAGAATTAGATAAGGTGTGTGATTTGGGTGTTTATTATGATTACCAGTAAGTTTATCGAAAACGAGTTTATCGAAAACGAATTTATCGAAAACGAGTTTATCGAAAGCGAGTTTATCGAAAACGAGTTTATCGAATGATTAATTGATCGAATGACGATTTTATCGAAAAATATTTTTAAGGAACTTACGAATTGTAGATTTTATCTCATAAAAGCATGTCTTTTTTTAAAAAATTAAAAACTTTTAAATATTTTATTTATATACAGAAATTTTAAATATTTTATTTATATATGTACATATAAATATGTATTTATATTGTATTCATAACTTTTGTCCTTATAGAATAAACATCCATTTAAAAATAATTTTTGTTTTCCTTTTTCACTACTAAAGAATTGTAAATCCATTTTCAAATTAATTTTTTTAATTTCTAAATATTTTATATATTATCACTAATAACCGCACTACTTGATAACTGAATATCTATAAGATTCAAAAATATAAAAAACCTTTCTTATTAACACAAAATCAAAAAATGCATAAATGAAGGGAATTTCCCACAATTAATGAAAACCTGTAACGGAAAAACCGTTGCAGGTTAATTCTTAGGAAAAATTTTCAGTGTTTTTTACTTTAAACCTCATTATTTCAGTATTTTTTGCTTTAACCCTTTTTTCAATATTTTTTATCTAAAACGCATTTTTTCTAACAAATGCTATTATAAACACATTTGAAGTTTTTGTATATAAAGAAAAAATTTAAAAGTTTTTAATTCCTTAAAAATAATATTTTTCGATAAACTCGTCATTCGATCAATTGATCATTCGATAAACTCGTTTTCGATAAACTCGCTTTCGGTAAACTCGTTTTCGATAATCTCGTCGACAACCGATATAATACTAGAAACCAAACGTGCACAAACAGCAGCTTGAACCTCAAGACGAGGTATCGATAGTAGTTTAATAGGAGCTACTCTTGTTTTAGCACCTATTAGAGCGCATTCTATTTTATTTTCGCAGCTAATTCTAAAATATGCAACTGCAGCGTAAGCATTCTCGCTCGCATCTACAAATATATGACATTGTATTATTTTGTTTTTCATTGAATTACCTGATATTTAGCATCTATTTATTTTTATATTTTCTACGTTCGGTAAAATATTGATCCAAACCATCCAATTTTTAAATTGTTCATCATTGATGGCATCGTCCCATCCGATTGAAGATTTCCAAACATCTTGTAATAATATTTTAGGTAAATCAAAAAATTTGCAATTAATCTTAGTGGATCGTATAGTTTCATCAATATTCGTAAAACTTCTCGTTTTGTTGGACGACGTTTACCAGTCAAAATGTCTTTGTACATAACGTTATATTTTAACGAATAAGTGAAACTGTCAGTCGAAGTTGACCACCACATACCTAGAACCTTTTCTGTATTTAATTGTGGTTCAACATTTAAATCTTTATCAGTTTTGTTGTTGCATTGGCCAAGAACTGAAATAACGTTTTGAGAATTTGAAATCCAGTTCCGAATTTCGAAACCAGCCTGCTGGTGAATAAATTTTACTTTTTTTGCTAGTTGTATAGCCTCTTCTTCAGTATCGACACTTTCCAGTAAATCATCAACGTAATGATTTTCAATTATCGATTGTACCGCTCTAGGGTACGATTTTAAAAAATTGTTGGCTTTTTATTTTTTACGTACTGAGTACAACTAGGCGAGCAGGATGCACCAAACGTCATTACGTCCATTATATAAATATTGTGTTCCTCTTTGGGATTACGTCTCCATAAAAACCGTTGAGAATGTCGATCTTCTGGTCTAATAAGAATTTGGTGGAACATTTCGCGAATATCGCCACAAATGGCTATTTTTCGTTCACGAAAACGATGTAAAACTGCTGGCAATGATACGAGCTGATCAGGTCCTTTAAGCAACATACAATTTAGCGAAACGCCATGAACTTTGGCTGCTGCATCTCAAACCATTCTTACCTTATTCGGTTTATTGGGATTCGTCACAGTGAATATTGGAAGATACCAAATTCTTTCATGTTTAAGTTGCAATTCATCTGTGGACAATTTATGTATATATTTTTTATCTATGTACTCACTTATTTTTTTATTTATTATTTCAGCTGGCTCTGGATGGCGTTCAGCTTTTCTCTCGAGACATTCAAGACGTTTTTTAGCCATTGGGAGACTATCTGGCAACGTAAACTTATCATATTTCCACAGAAGACCGGTTTCAAATTGACCTCCAATTAGATGAGTAGTAGCATTCATAATTTGTTTACTTCGCTCATCATCTTTTGATATTAAATCCTTATTCGGTTTTACTACACCGAGACTGTCCAACGATATATATGATTTAACTATTTGTTGCAGCTCTTCATCTTGAGACCGTTCACATTCACATAAATGGAAACCACTGAACTGATTTATTTTATCAATCTTAACATCTTCTGATAGCGGTCCATAAACGTTCCATCCAAGACCTGTTTGTACACCAACTGGTTCATATTGGTTTCCTTCTCTTATTTTCAGACTAGCTCCTAGTTTTGGATTATCTAGTCCTTTTAGGATTCGTGGCACAGCTTTAACATATGACTGTGTTGGCAGTCCTTTCAAATATTTATATTTTTCTAATAAGGTATTAGTATCCAAAGTTTGGACTGGAAGATTTAATGATTCTACAGTTCGCGCATTGGGAATTGAATATTTTGTCGCATTGCTAATTGTGCTACTAATATCAAAATGAATACATTGCGACTTTTGTTCAATTCTATGAGTGTCCCCAGTCCACCGTAGACAAAGTGGTTCAACAACACCAGTTAATCCTAAATCGTCAGCTAAAGTTTGCTCTATTAATGTTAATGATGATCCTTCATCTAAAAAGGCAAATGTGTTTATACTACTTGTTTTACCATAAAGTATTACTGGTATTATTCGAAACAAGATAGTGTTATTATTTTGTTGATGAGTAGTACAACTGTACTGATGATACTGACTCTGTTGACTTGGACCTCTTTGTTGATTTGGTTTTGGATCTTTATTGTTATTATGTAACAGTGAATGATGTCGAAAAACACAACCATTTTTTCCACATTGTTTATTTGAGGTACATTTAGCACCGGCGTGGGAAATTAAACATGTACGACACAAGTTATATTTGTGAATTAATTTCCATTTTTCGTTTAAATTTCCCCTTTTGAATTTAGTACAGTCTGTAATTGATGCACACGTCGTCTCATTACAAATACAGCAACTGTTATTATTGCTTTTGCTTTTATTTTTTACGATAGCTGCTTCATTGTGGGCATACACATAATTTTTGTTCACTCGTCATTTCTTCTTGGTTCCATAAGTACTGGTGGAACATTAATTGTCACTTATCTTACACTTTCTGCTAATTGGCTCAACCAAAAACTAAAAGTAGAAATAATTATATTTATATTTAAATTTACCATATGTATATCTGGCCCAATCTATTTTTAACTGAAATGGTAGTTTATCAACCTTGTAATAACATTGGATTGTTTAAATGTTGAATTAAATTTGCTGACTCCAATGTGGCACACAAATTTTCCACCATTATTAAATATTTTATAATGGTATTAATTTTTTCTACTTTTGGTGATGCTTCAGCTTTGATTTTTCCAATAAGCGTATATAAAATAATTTCAGGTCGAAAATATAATCTGCGTAACGTATTAATAATATTTGGTACGTTGGTTGGTAGTAATAATCGGCTTCTAACATTTTCTAATGCTTCACCTTTTAATGCTTTTTGTAAACGAATTAAATTTTCATCATTGGTAAAACCACAAACACGCTTTGTAGTATTGTACCTTGATATTAATAGTGGCCATTCTTCTGGTTGACCGCTAAAATATGGTAAATCTTTAGATATTGCCTGCCTTGACGCTAACTGTTGAGAATTTAGTTGTGGAAAATCATCAGTTTCATAATTGTGTGTCTGATTTGGATTTTCACTAAAGTCATTACGATTAGTGTAGCTATTACAGTTTGGTACTGGTTCATACTGGTTACAAGGTACTTTGTTTTCACCTGAATTATTTTTTAAATAAACATTTTGATATGTACCAGCTGATTTATGTAAAATATTTTGGTCCATACTAGCTAATGGTATACGAGTATTTTTATTAAACTTAATATTGTTTGTAGCATTTTGTTCAATTTGCTTATTTTCGAAATTTGTGACTGTAGGTGGAAGTTCATTAAAAGTTGGCTCAAGACAATCAGTAACGTTTCGTTTTACGCTAAACTCACTTCCAATATCACTACCACCATCACTATTATTTCTTAATTGTTTTAGTAAATTGAACTTTTTTTCTAAATATTCTCGTTTATTTTTCGCTTTTTGCTGTAGTTGAACACGTTCCTGTTCAATTTGTTTTTGTGCAGGTTGCAATAATCCAGATTCACATGATGATATGGTCGAATGTGAAAAATGTCAACATTGGTACCATTACAGTTGTGTTGGTGTAACCAGTGACATTCAAAACAAAAGCTGGTCATCATGTGCAAGTTGTGTTAAAAAGTTGAGTACCAATAATAATAATTTATCAAGAGCGGCAAGTGTTACATATCGAACATCAATTGCTGCCAGTCAAAAATCAAACAGAAGTACAGTCGCCCTCGAACTGGAAAAATTACAAAAACAACAAGACCTTGAAGAAATACGAATTAGTGAAGAACAACTAATTAATAAAAAACAACGTGAATGACCAGCTTTTGTTTTGAATGTCACTGGTTACACCAACACAACTGTAATGGTACCAACGTTGACATTTTTCACATTCGACCATATCGTCATGTGAATCTGGATTATTGCAACCTGCACAATTATAATTTTCTTTGTTTGGATTTGTAGGATGCGATTCTGACATCTTAGTTTTGATACTTTTAATATATAAATTAAAAGAATTTTGTAGAATGTTGAAGTAATCAACTTGTAATCAGAAATTTTTACTAAATTTTTCAGCAATCTCAATCGACCCAAAATAAAACGCATTTGTTTTTATGTTGAATGTTTTCTTATTATATTTTCGTTTCAACAAAAAATGTTATATTATAAATTGTGGTCAATTATAGAGAAAGCTACAAAATTCCTGAAAATCAAATTTTATATTAAGAAGACAATATATTTTACATACAAAGTTACTTTTAGTTCTTTTCCTTTTCCAATTACAATAATTTTCAGCAACTAATTGTTCCTTATTTTACTCTATTTTTACGTTATTTTATTTAGCGTTTATCTATTTTTAAATATGTTTACGTTAATTTGTTTAACGTTTACTTTATTTTAATATCTTTACGTTAATTTTACTTCTAAATAATACTTTTTTTTACAAGATTTTTTAAATATCATATTTTTTCCGGAAATGAATAAAAATAAGCGTGGTTTGTTTAATTTGACATATACTTCTTCTTTTTTCTCTCAGCAGTTAAACGTGGCTTTCCCTACAGGAATTTTTAAACGAAACTAGCGCCGATGTTTGGCCGTCACTAGCGGTGACAATATGATTGTATAACAATTGAATTAAAAATATAATGACAATGACTGCAATTTAGTTTGTGTAGTACTTAATTTAAAATCATCCCTAACATTTTGGCTGCGCCGCCAGAACTATTGTTAATAATTACTTCTTCATGTTTTGAACTTTCTGAACCCATTAAAAATATTTAAATTTTTACTTTAATATATTAAGTTATTATTTAATTTTACTTTATTTATTTAATTTTTAAATTCTAAACTACATATATTATTTTGGTTTTGAATATTGTAAATAAATTTATCATATTTCTCAAAAGTTTCGTCTATAATTTTTGATAATTTTGCGTCATTATCTTTCCTCTCTTTCTTTCTTATACTTTTTTGACGTAGTTGCTCTTTCTTCAATAATTTAACTTGGTTTAGGAAATATTGTTTTTCTTCCTTAGTCACGGCAATTGCAGCGAGTCTATATAAATTTGCTTTTTCTTTCCTTTGATTAACTGCTTTACCTCCTCTTGTCTTTTTTACAACTGGCTCAACTGTTTTTTTCTATATGCTTCTTGCTTTGGTGCCTTCTGCGATACTCGTCTATCGATATCGGTTTTGGATCAGCTTTTGGCTCCTCTGAAATTAGTTGTTGTAGCTTCTTTTGCAGTTCGGTGGTCAGGATCGCCATGTAATGATTGTCTAATAATGGAATTGGTGTGTCCCTATGACAACACGATCTCTTAATTAAATTTAAAAAGACTTCCTTACCTTATGGCAGCAATGCCACTTCAGTAAATAACAACTGGCAGAGTTTGCCTTCTTAGTTGTTAAGAAGTTTTTACTTTTCGCTTTATTTTCAGGGCGGGTTGCCTCTATGTCAAATAAATGTAATTGATTGACTTCTGATTGAAAAGTGAATTTTATTGATTATTTTCAACTCTTATATACCCTAATTATGTTTATACAGCAAATTCTTATTCTATTACTTTTCTTACTTAAATTTAAGGAATTTGTCAATTATGCATATTTTTATAAACTAATATTATTTCTTATTCTAATATTTTATGTATATAAATTGAAAATAAAAATTAATATCATCTTACAATTATTTTTTATACTAAAGGTGAATGAATGAGACTTTATTGAGACTGTTCACTTTATTACATATGGTCTAACCATGCTAGTTATCAATGTCGTTTTTCTCGCTGTCAGCTGTTGGCACATACGGTTGAATTAAGTTGACCAAACTTCTGCTATTTTTAAATTGAACAAATATCACTCTATCGGATTTTAAAATTCTGAAGTGACGGATGGGATTCAATCATTAGAAATTCAGAATCCAACACCTCTTCAATGATATTCGTCGTTTTTCGCATTTGAATATAAAAATGTATTTTGTTCTGTCGACAATTCTCCACAATCCTTCTAATAGCTTTCTATTTTTTCTATTTTTTCATATCGAGACTTTTTTGGTTTACCCGTTTGGAGCAAGCTTCTAACATTCCAGATTGCTACAGGTTTTTTGGAGTTTTGAGTATTCATAATTCTGGTATGCTGATATGTTGAATTTCTAAGAATTTTATTCATGGAGTGTTTTCCCGTCTGTTTTGACTTTGGCAGATTGATTATAATCACCCCTATGATAGAAGTCGACTCGACTCTCTCTTCGCCATTCGACTCAACCGACGAATAATTTGGAACGATGTAAGTCGCCTCGCCATTAGGCGAGTCGAATGTTAAAAAAAAACAGCAACTCGTTGCTTATTATTTTGCTTCATTGGCAGCACAGCTGTTTTTGACATTAATTATGAAGTTTTTATTTAAATTTTTTGAATTTTATTTTTATGTTGTAGAATTGTAGAATTTAAATTTAAAGTAAAATAATTAAAATAATTTTTAACTGTTTTACAATATATTATTGTTAACAAATTTGTGTTAAACAAATTTAAATTAAAAAAATTTCAAAAAATAGTTTTCAAATTTTGTTGTAACAATAAAGTTTAAAAATGAGCAGCATAGAATTATTCATATTCAATCATATTTGACATTGAATATAAAATAATTTGAAAATTTTAAAATCTACAGCTACTTCACTTACATATTTTAAAATTTAATATTTAACAAAAAAAATTCTGTAAAAAACTATAAAATCTCACTAATAATTTAAAATTCAATATAATTTTTTTATAATAACTTAAAAATCACTTTAAAAAAAATTCAAACTTTTTTTTATATATATTTGTACCAGTCGCCCAAAAATTTTTGGTCGAATAAAACGGCGACTGTAGTCGCCAAAAAGCGAGTCGAGAGCTACTTACATCATACCGAATGTTCGCTAAAACTCGCCGGCGAGTGTTTGGGTGACTTATATCCTTAGAGTAAATATACAGGAGACGCTATATCAATAAAATCGTGTCGCCGTTTTTTGTGGGGGGAAAAGAGATGTTATTTATAGTGACGGCTTCAGAAACTGAAGCTAGTGTATAAAAGCTCTTTTTATTTAAGAAAAGCTCATTTTATTTTAGTAAAACTTTTTTTTATTAATTTAATAACCAAATGATAGATTTGAATAAATATTTTTATATTTTTGAAATGAGTTATGAAAATGAAATATATAACATATATTTCATAATAAAAACTATTTTATTGTTGTTTTGTAATAAATAATAATATTAAAATGGTATGTTGAATTGTTTCTGTCAACATATTTACTTCAAAAAATCATATAATTTTCGTTTCCATATCATTATAGAATCTAAAATATATATTTTTAAATAATTCCGTCTGAAATAATAAGTGCCTCAAAAAAGAAAATCCTGATTACGACACTGTTACAAAAATTTTGCTAATTGAAAGCTGTTTTGAATTTCATACATAGCTCTTAACAGATTATTTTGACAGCAAATGTGCGGTATATTGACAACTAATCTGCGGTATATTGACAAGTAAAAGCTAAAAAAAACGGCGACAGAGTTCGTAGGAGCAAAATAGCATTATAGCGTCTCCTGTATATTTACTCTAAGATCTAAAACCAAAGTGGGTTTCACTTATCTGTTTCTCTAATTTTTTATGTATTCTATTGTTAATTATTTTTTGGTATATTTTTAGTGAATGATTCATCAAGCTGATTGTTGTGTAATCATTACATTCTGTAGCGTTCACTTTCTTTGGAATTGTTATAAATATTGAAGTGAGCCATTGTTGTGGAATAATTCTCGTGTTGTATATCTTGTTAAATATATTACGAATAGTATGAAATACTATGAAGTCTGGTGATGGATTGGATGGTCAAAAAAAAAAGTTCGCTCAAAATTTTTTTCTAGGCGTTTCCGAGGTCGGGGAGTCCGACAATGCAAAAAAAAAAAGTGTCCGGTGGACGCGTACGCTTTTTATGTGCGCAGCAACATCTCCTAGAACCGCTTGTCCGATTTTAATGAAATTTGGCACACAGGCTCTAACAGACTTCGCGCAGGTGCCGGTACAAGATGAGATCGATCCTTTCAGTGGGACCATGTTAGATTTCCCCATTTATGTGGCAACCTACGTGTTTTTGTTCTACGGAAAAATGTAAAAAAAAATTTCATGTCTCAGATTTGGATGAAATTTAAAACATGGGTTGGTATCATGATTGTCCACAAGCCTACCAAGATTCAGGTCTGTAACTTCAGGGGGTCCATGGTAAAATTTCCGATTAAAATTTCGTATACTCTAGACCTAGAGCATATAGTAATTTTTATCTAATTAGCATAAATTTTGGTACATATGATAGTTTCCGTATGTACTTGGTGTCTGTAAAATTTAAAGTCGATACTTCAGTGGGTCCATGTAAAAATCCATAACTACTTTTCATAAGTTCAACTCTCTATATCTACAGTACCTTTCACCCAATTTCAATGATATTGAATACACAGTTTCATTTAGTTATCTACTTGATACTCCACAAATTTGTAGTTGGTAGGTATAGTACGTTCATGGGAAACTAATATATGAGCAGCTTAGTTTCCGAAGAATATTTGCTTTATGTTCTACAGCTTGTAATTATTATCCGATTTCAATGAAATTTGGTACACAGGTTGAGTTCATGATTCTGCATAGGTTGACCAAATTACAGGTTAGTGGATTAGGGGGTCCATGTTAAATTTCCGATTTTTTTTTGATTTTTTTTTTTTTTAATATGTTCTACACTACAGCATATAGTAATTGTTAACCGATTTCAAAGATATTTTATATATAGGCTAATTTTGTGATCTAGTTGGCTCTCCTGAAATTTGGAGACCTTCAGGGGGTTCCTAGAAAACAGTTTTAGTTTCCGAATTTTATATAATTATGTGTTCTATAGCATGTAATTATTATCTGATTTTAATGAAATTTGGTACAAAGGTAGACCTGCTGATTATGCATGTGTTGGCCATGATAGAAGTTAATACCTTCAGGGGGTCCATGCTAAAATTTCCGATTAATATTTCATATGTTCTAGAACATATGGTAAATATTATTCAATTTCAATGAAATTTTGTACACAGGTTGGATTCGTGATTATGCATGTGTAGACTAAGGTAGAAGTTAGTAGCCTGAGGGGGTCCATGCTTAAATTTCCGATTAATATTTCATATGTTCTAGAACATATGGTAAATATTATTCAATTTCATTGAAATTTTGTACACAGGTTGGATTCGTGATTACGCATGTGTAGACTAAGGTAGAAGTTAGTAGCCTGAGGGGTCCATGCTAAAATTTCCGATTAATATTTCATATGTTCTAGAACATATGGTAAATATTATTCAATTTCAATGAAATTTTGTACACAGGTTGGATTCGTGATTACGCATGTGTAGCCTAATGTAGACGTTAGTAGCTCTAGGGGGTCCATGCTAAAATTTCCGATTAATATTTCATATGTTCTAGAACATATGGTAAATATTATCCAATTTCAATGAAATTTTGTACACAGGTTGGATTCGTGATTACGCATATTTATACTTATTATAGTTATTTTAATAATATTATTTATTATTAAAGAAATAAAAATATAAAATTAAATCGATAAATAATAAAGATGAGCAATTTTGAAGAAAGCACTGTTTGTTACAAAGATAATGTTAATTACAAAAAACTTTTGGACATAAATCGCTGTTAAACAACATACTATGAGTTATCTGCTCCCCCTAGTTAGCAGCTTTTTTGTTAATATTTTTAATCCGTTTTCTCTAACAATTTTAAAATTTCATTAGGCATTATACTTGGCCCGCTTTCATCATATTCCACATGACTAATGCTTCTATTATCTTTAAATAATTATATAATGTATTCGTTAATGTATGATCTTGTCATTTTCTTGGATCCAATATTAAATTGCCATCTGAATCTTTCAACATTCCATGCTTTTCTATTATCTTTAAATAATTATATAATGTATTCGTTAATGTACGTATGATTTTGTCATTTTCTTGGATCCAATATTAAATTGCCATCTGAATCTTTCAACATTCCATGCTTTTCTTTTTGTTGGTAGTCGTTATTTGTTTAATAGAGAGTCACGTATCCAGGATTATTTTTGTTCCCGGGAAACGGGAAATTTAATTTAATTTTTCCCGGAATTCCAGATTCCTACAGGAAAGTAAAAAAAATAGGAATTAAAAGTGAAAAATGTTGAAAAATAAATGAAAACCAAGCATTTTTTTTTTTCAAAAAAACAATTACATTCATTTAATTTATTTTATAAAGTAATATACTTAATAATATAATAATAAGAAATAAACAAAGATAGTTAGAAATAAACAAACATAAAAAGAATTACTTAATTTCATTATTACATTAGAATGAAATTATAAAATTTTATTAGAATAAAATTATAAAATTAAAATGTAAAAATTTATTTTTTATTTAAAAAATAAGTTTTTAAAAATAAAAGGCAATTCGTAGATGAATCTCTCAAATTTGTTCGTTTTTTTGTCATTCCAATAACATTTTTAGATTTTTCGTTATGTTTGCTGTATTCTCATACAGGAATTCATTTTGTAAATATGTCGTCTGTTTATTTGGCGCTTTTGTACCTTTCTTGTTAATTTTAAGTGCTGCATTTATAGCACCAGCCAATATGTCATTTAAATTAGGAACAAAAATTCGTTCCTCCCCAGAAGAATCTTCACTTTCGATTTGGATTTCAACCTCTTTTCCAAACAAACTGTTATACGTTTCATTAGTTTAACGTACAATTGTAGGCTTTGATGATGAAGGCAATTCTGAAGTAGATGTAGATTTTAAGTCAACTGTGTGAAGATACTTTGTTAAAGTCACAAGATCTTGATTTCTTCTTTCTTACGCGAAGTGATAAAGTTTCCAGTAATTCTCTTGATATATTATTATCATTTTCACGCAAAGAACCAAATAAGAATTTCAAAAATACTTCAGCCGCTACTTTAATTGGGTTAAGTGCGTTGAAAATATTATATAATATTGGAATATTATTGTCATGTAATAATGTTAAGGAACTCAAATCAATGAATGCCTTTCGAACTGATTCAACAATTTATAGAAATCTTTCAACCATGATAATAATGCTATTCCATCTGGTCTTGCAATCTAAAAGCAAACTTAATTCTACCACATGCTTTACCTTAACATGTTCTTGTAAGATTGAATTTCTTTTCGGTTAACTTTAAAAAAATTTAACAATTTTTCTTACCGTTTGTAATGCAGCATTAATATCATCTCGTTCACATCGTTGGGCTACAGCATTATTAGATTCTTCATCACTATCACATTCAGAAAAGTCTTCGGTAGTCGAACTATATTCACTGATATCATATTCACTTTGATCAACAACGTTATAATTCTCAATTTTTTTTATAAATTACATCTGCAACAGCTAAATGTATGCCATGATTGTAACATAATTGATGAACAAAATACATTTTTATATACCATTTTTATTTTACCATGACGGCATGGTGGTTGGATGCGACCACATCTGATAAATTTATACCAAAATCTGATAGCTTTGAATTGACAAGTTCAATTGCTTTATCAGCTGTACAACTTCCTACAATTTTCACTAACCCCAGCTAGGTTAATATATTTTTGATTAAAATGAATGTTTACATTTAAGTAGCGGCGGTTGGGTAAACTCGTCCATTCGTATAATTTAAGGGTAAATTTTCCAAATGTATCTATAAGATTTAATTTCTTTTGCTATCTAACATTTTGTCAACGCATAAAAATCGTGAATTAATTTCATTTCATTACTTTTACTTTTTGCTAAATTATATTGCCTTTCATTGAGAGCTTGGCGAATAAATTCACTTTTGGCTATTCCATAGATTGAAAATCCATCAACGGTCGGCAGTCTTGCCACAATTTCTGCCATAGATTGCCTTTTCGTAAAAAATGATATAAACGGTTGAGGTTCAACTTTTACTACTTTGTTTGGACCAGCAACTTGATCATCATTTGCATTTCGTTTCGATAAATTTATCTTATGAACATGTTGCAATTGCCTTACCAAACCACTAGTTGACGATCTCTTGCAACTCAATAATTTCTTTGCGCATTTTAAACATTTCGCTTTTTCACCTCCTTTTTCTTTGGTAAAATATGTCCATATAGAATCTGCCATGGGTATAATATATATTCACTTTCTATTGAAAATTAAATAAAACTAGCAAATAAAGAAAAAAAATCAATAACAATAGATAATACATTTTATTTTTTTGATACAATATTTTTCAAATGACATCTATAGTATAGACTTCGAATAATATTAAGTATCGATACCAAATTATCGATTTTATTGATTTAATTTGCTAATTTAATATATTGTATTCATATAATGGGTAATTTTGCCGGAAATTTTAGTGAGTTGGTGAATGTTTTAAAAGCTGAACTTGATAACCTAAAAGTTGAAATTAGAGGTGATTTTAACCGAAGTCTGCAGGAAGCGGTTAAAAACATAAACAACAACCAAAATAAAGTCAACGAAAAATTTGAATTCCTGGAAAAGAAGGTTGACAACTTAGAAGATATAGTAAAGAACCAAAAACTAAAAATCGAGAATTTGGAACAGTACACTAAACGTAACAATTTAATCATTTTCAACATTAAAAAAACTTCGGAAGAGAATTTAACAAATGTAATTATATACTTTATGAAGAATATTCTGAAAGTTCATATATCGATTTCTGACATTAATATCGTTTATAGGATTGGAAAAATAGAATCGAACAATAATAATACTAATAATAATTCCGGTAGACCTATTCGTATCGTACTTGAAGAAGTTTGAAATAACAAAGCAGAAAGAAAATTTTGAATGTACTGTTTGGTCTATGAAAGGTGATTTTACAGTAAATCAGAGAAAATTCAGAGCTAAGCAAATCCAAGCTGTAAAATTACTGGAGAGCGAAGGAAAGCAGCAGGTTAAGATTAGCAAAAATAAAGTATTAGTACAAGGCGAAGAAATCAATCTAGCGTAAATTGAAGCAAAACTTTATTTAGTAACTAATAAAAATAACAAGAAAGGCAGATTACCGCTTCATGATAAATCTGAACCTTAGATAATGGAACTAAGGATGTAGTACCTAGAAAAAAAATTGAAGATTTTTACGCATACTATTGCACTCACTTGTATATGTGTAAGTTTCTCCATTGACGTAGATTTATGGGGGCGGAATAGGGGCATTATCACTGCTAATAGAAAAACAATTAATGTATCAAAAACAAAAATGATATAATAATTTATTTAGTATGAATATTTAATAAATGATAAGAAATTTAAAATAAATAAAAAAAATAATAATTATGGTTACGTTTTTTATATTTTCAATTTCCTTTCAATAAAATTAATTTTGTGAACTTAGATCTAATAGATTCTCTCTCTGAAATTTTCTTAGACATAAAGAAATACCTAGTATTGAGGTATTTTTCAATATTTTATTTAACTAATAATGGAAAATGATCAATTTGGACATGTGATCTGTTTGAAAATTGACTTCATTTTATTTAGACAATTTATTTGAATTTTTTTTAAATATTGTGATCTTAAAATTGATATATCATTTTTTTCGAGAACATGTTCGAAAGCTCGAATCTCACTTTCAACCAATAACTTTACATATTGAGAGGCGCCCGCCGAAAATTATATAACCGCACGCCAATGCCGCTGTACCCACATTGATATGATTGGTTGAAATCAATCTTGTTTATGTAAACAAAAAAAAAAAATCTAACAATTATTGTAGAAATTATTAATATTTCTGACAAGAATAGACCTTACTTTTAAGGATTTACTTAAGATATTTTTAAAACATTCAGTTTATTAATTTTTTCACTAAAATATTTTCGGTTTTACAAATTTTCATCTAAAATTAAAAAAAAATTGACGTAAACAAACCGAATATCAGTGTGGAAATACAGAAGCAAAAAAACTAGATTTTTTTTTAAAATTATACCAGATGCTTAGGTTTTTTAAAAAAATGTATTGAAATAAATTTCTAGCTGCTACATTTTTAGGTATGTTGGCTACACTGAGCACATTTTTATCAAAGACAGAGACAACACTATTTCGATTAAGTAGGGTACAGTCTTGAGGAGTGAAAGAGCAAAATAAAACAGAAAAATCTTAAAAATGAAATTCACTTTATAGTGTAAAATCAGCTACGTAGGGCATCCTTAGTTCCATTATCTAAGATCTGAACATATAGCATACAAATTTTGCAAAAAATAACACCACCACAAGTACAAGTAACGCAACTAATACGGAAAATAAATCTAATAAGCAACAAAGCAAATGACGATAAGAATAATGAAAGCCATCAGATTGTGGATAAAAAATCTATAGATTAGGTATAGACAAAAAAAATAGATTAGGTATAGACATTTTTGGGATAAGCGAAGTGCACTGGAAAGGTCAAGGCGAGGTCATAACGGAAAACAATAATTTTATTTTAAGGAGTGGGATTTATGGTCAATAAATATTTAAAAAAATCAATTAAGAGTGTGGTAAATCGGATAGAATAATTCTAATTCAATTAAAAAATAATAGAGTATTCATAATTCTAATACAAGTGTATGCGCCAACAGCAGATGCTGATGACCAAATGTGCGAGGAATTTTACAGTGACCTGGAAGAACTAATTAATTCTACAGATAAAAATTATATGCTGTTAATATTAGGAGATTTTAATGCAAAAGTGGGTAGCAATGCTTTTGAAAAGTGGTAGGTCAACACGGTCTAGGTAGAACCACAAGAGAGGTAATAGATTAATATAATTTTGTATATATAGCAATCAAATACTTGTTCTAGTATCAAATACATGGTTCAAATTACCAAATAGGAAATTGTATACGTGGACATCGCCTAGAAATGACGGTAACAGAATAATAAAAAACCAGATTGACTATATTCTTGTTAATTTCAGATACAGAGCAGACATACAGACATAAAATCCGATCACAATCCAGTAGTAGCTAAAGTAGAAATTAGATTGAAGAAACAATCCAGTAGTAGCTAAAGTAGAAATTAGATTGAAGAAACCTATAAAGATAATAAAAGTAGAAAAACCAATCTCCAATTACTTGAGAACCCCGAAATAAAAAGTTAAATTAAAAAAGACATTAACAGCAAAATGAAATTAAAAATGAGGCTGATGTCGACAAACATTGGGAGATATTCAAGAACCCACTAGTGGACTCGTGTATCGAACTGTCTAGACCTACCTTACCAATAAGAAATGAATGGATGACAACTGAAATATTGCTGCTCATGTAAGAAAGGAGTAGTTAAAAAAAACAAAATTTTCAAAGGTACAAGAACATCAATAGAATCATAAAATATAAAATCAAAGAAGCTAAATCTAGTTTCTGGCAAAATCAGTGTCTAGAAATTGAAAATTTAGAGAAACAACACAATAGTTTTAAACTTCAAACAAATTACTAACTTAAGCAAGAAAAAGCAATTTGGTGATATGAGGGTCAGTGATGGCAAAATTATCCTACAACCAGAAAAAAGTCTGCAAGAATGGGAGAGATATATTGTCGAATTATTGCAAGACACTAGAACAACAATTTCTAAGCAACTTAATGTACTTATCATACTGTACATTATGACTTTTCATACTGGAAGATGAAGTAAGAAATTTTAATAAGGCAATCAAACAATCAGATTTGATTCCCAACGAAATTTTGGAACTATTGGATGATGAAGCTGTAAAAATATTAACAAGATTGTTCAACAAAATGACCCCTATGATAGAAGTCGACACGACTTTCGTCTTGTGACAATTTGGTATGATATAAGTCGCCCAAACACTCGCCGGCGAGAGTTTTAGCGAATATTCGGTATGATGTAAGTCGCTCTCGACTCGCTTTTTGGCGACTACAGTCGCCGTTTTACTCGACCAGAAATTTTTGGGCGACTGGTACAAATATATAAATAAAACAAAGTTTGATTTTTTTTAAAAGTGATTTTTAAGTTATTTACCCCTATCATAGAAGTCGACTCGACTTTGACAATTTGGTATGATAGAAGTCGCCCAAACACCAACCGGCGAGAGTTTTAGCGAATATTCGGTATGATGTAAGTCGCTCTCGACTCGCTTTTTGGCGACTACAGTCGCCGTTTTACTCGACCAGAAATTTTTGGGCGACTGGTACAAATATATATAAAAAAAAAGTTTGAATTTTTTTTAAAATGATTTTTAAGTTATTATAAAAAAATTATATTGAATTTTAAATTATTAGTGAGATTTTATAGTTTTTTATAGACATTTTTTTTGTTAAATATTAAATTTTAAAATATGTAAGTGTAATTATAGAAAAGTACATAAAAATATTTATATAATATGCAATATCTATATAAAAAAATATTTTTTTAAATTTTCAAATTATTTTATATTCAATGTCAAATATGATTGAATATGAATAATTCTATGCTGCTCATTTTTAAACTTTATTGTTGAAAATACAACAAAATTTGAAAACTATTTTTTAAATTTTTTTTTAATTTATATTTGTTTTACACAAATTTGTTATCAATAATATATTGTAAAACAGTTAAAAATTATTTTAATTATTTTACTTTAAATTTAAATTCTACAATTCTACACCATAAAAATAAAATTCAAAAAATTTAAATAAAAACTTCAAAATTAATGTCAAAAACAATGTCAAAATGTCAATAATAAGCAACGAGTTGCTGTTTTTTTTTAACATTCGACTCGCCTAATGGCGAGGCGACTTACATCATTCCAAATTATTCGTCGGTCGAGTCAAATGGCGAGGCGAGAGTCGAGTCGACTTCTATCATAGGGGTGATTATAATCAATCTGCCAAAGTCAAAACAGACGGGAAAACACTCTATGAATAAAATTCTTAGAAATTCAAGATATGAGCATACCAGAATTATGAATACTCAAAACTCCAAAAAACCTGTAGCAATCTGGAATGTTAGAACGTTAGAAGCTTGCTCTAAGCGGGTAAACCAAAAAAATCTCGTATAATAGGAATAAGCGAAACCCATTAGAAGTATTGTGGAGAATTGTCGACAGAACAAAATACATTTTTATATTCAAGTGCGAAATTCGACATATTTCGATGCTAGGAGTTTATTTAATTTGTTTATAAGTCCAGCATGCCACACCTTATCGAAGGCTTGGGCTACATCGATAAATACTGCGGAGCATATTTGTTTCCCTTCTAACGCTTTCTCTATCACGTCTGGTCTGAGATTCTATGAATTTGATCAATAGTAGAGTGTTTTTCTCTAAAACCAAATTGGAAATTTGGAATTAACTTTTTACTTTCTATTATAGGTTTTAGATTTTTTAGAAACATTTTTTCTAGCAGTTTGGACATAACTGGGAGCAGCGAAATGGGCCGATATGATTTGGTGTCATTTGGAGGCTTCCCAGGCTTCTGCAACATAACCGCCTCTGCAACTTTCCATATACCAGGAACATATTTTTCTCTGAAACAAGCATTTATTAGTATTGTTAGCAAAGTAATTGCTTTTTTAGGTAAATTAATAAGTATCTCTGTTGTTATCAGGTCAAAGCCAGGAGATTTTTTCTTTTTAAAGCCTCTCCTAATTTCGCCAGCTACTTCTCTAGGAGATACACTAGCTATGTTTTTGGAGAACGTATTTATATTTCTTACAAATGACGTGACATAACTCGATATATTTGGTTTAAATACATCAGCAAGGTGATCTGCGAATGCCTCTGCCTTTTGTGTGTTATCTTTCGCCCATGTACCATCAGTTTTTTTTATTGGCGGAATGTGACTTATAGCTTTATTCATGTTTTTTGTTGCCTTCCACAACGAATAATCTGTTTTTGCATTTGCTGACAGGTTTTCCAGGTATGGTACCATAAATATTTGTATTTTTCTTTTTCGATGTTGCTCCATCCTGTTAAGAATATTTTTGTCTAGTGGATCTCTGGACTGTTGCCATCTTCTCCTGGCTCTTCTTTTTTCAGCTCTGAGATATTTTATTTCACTTAGATATTTGACTGCTACAGATCGGTGATTGGAACTAATTGTGTTGTTCCAGGCTGCCTTCTGTATACTTTTTGTAAATTTTTCTGTTTTCACATCTAGCTGGTAATTTGTGCGTAGTTCCACTCTCAAGTCTATTTCATTTGCCAGATCTGTTCTGAAACCTTCCCAGTCAGTTGATTTGTTTGACAGTACTGGATTAGTTAATTTTTTACTAACTTTTTCTCCTAGCTTCAAGATGACAGCAGAGTGGTCCGAGTTTAGATCTAGACTATCCTCAACTTTGATGAAATTTGTTGAAACTTTTTTGGTTATGAAAAAGTCTAGCAGATCCAGAACTTTGTTTCCGTCGGTCGGCCAGTAGGTTGGTTTACCTGTGGAGTGAATGTTGCAACCTAGTTCAGCTAACGCTGCTTTTAATTTTCTGCCTTTAGTGGTACATAGTCTAGATCCCCATGCGACATGTTTCGCATTGAAGTCACCATCTAGAATAAATTTCCTAATAAGTCAATAATATTTTTGTAGTCCTGTTTTTGTAGGTTGTACTTAGGTGGACAGTACGCTGCACCAATAGAAAGTTTTATATTTGAAGTTTCAATTTTAATAATAGTAAGTTGAATTTCATCTTTCTGTATATTATGATCTAGGTAATGTTTGATGTTTTCCTTAACCAGGATAGCACTGCCTCCTTTGGCTTGATTACCAGGGTGATTTGTTAGATGAGTATTATATACTTATATACATAAGTATTATATACTTATATACGGATATCTATTCTATTGATGTTTAGAAAAATATCTAGTTCGTGTATTTTATTTTTGATTCCGTTTGCGTTCCATGTAGTAATTAATAGATCACGCTGAGACATTGTTATTTTGCAGGTTTTTGTATGGAATATATTCTTCCAATATGTCCATTCTTTGAGAAAGATTGCTGACCAACTCATAAATACGCTCCAAGATAGATGTTTGGTTAAAATTTTGTTTAGTATTCTAAACATATATATCGGTAATATACTACCATTTTGTGTAGTATTTTTAGTAATTTGTGAAAACGAGATATTATTATGAATATTATTGTTGTTGTTGTAGCGTTAATAAAGCAACTTATACTACCTTAAATATTATTGATGGAAATTGTGATCGAATCAAACAGGTAAGCCTAGGAAAGAGGCCACTTTGGTGGGCTGTGACCATAGATCAAGTGCTACTAGGTCTGTTGGTTTCGCAGAGCAATTAAAAAGATGGTTTGTATCATGAGTACCTTGGTTGCATTCTGGACACAGATCAGAGGTGCCAGGGATAATGCGCGCTTTATAACTCTGTAGAATATTGCACCAACCAGACCGGAGTTGCGCCAGGGTGGATCTTGTTTCCCTTGGCAGCGCTTTTTCACTATTATCGACTGGTGGTGGCTGTGTACCAAGGACCCTGTTTACCTTACTTGACGACAACGCATCAGAGACAGCTTCCGTATGAAGAGATTTAATGGAAGAGCGTGACGACTTAGGGCTCCAGGTGGTAGGAAGAGCCGGCGTAACTCTGTCTTTAAAGTGCCTGATGTCCTGGCGAATGCTGCGTGATGGCAAGTCACTGACAGTAATATCGTGGGATGGGTGGTCAGGATTATGGCTGGAAAGCAGGAATTGCGTGGATAGCAGTTCGTTGTGCTGCTTGACAGGAAGGATTGAAGTTTCAGCATGGAGGTGATCAGGGCAGGAAATTGAGTGACAGCCAGACGCTATTCGAAGCGCTGTGTTTTGTCTGGATTGAAGTCTATTCCATTGGGTGTTACTTAGGTAAGACGACCAGACTGGAGCTGCATAGTTGATGATTGTTCGTGCGATGGCTTTATATATCGTGATAAGGATTTCTTTGTCCTTCCCCCAAGTTGTACCGGCTAAAGCTCTGAGGACCCTGTTTCTATTGCTCATTTTGATGCAGATGGAATTAGCATGTTTTGAAAATGTGAGAAGGTTGTCAAACGTGACTCCTAGAATATTCGGATTGTTAGTTGTGGGGATGGGTTCACCATTTATATGAATATCTAGGGTTAGTTTGACTTCCTTGGTCCAAGATGTAAAAAGATTGGCTGATGATTTATGTGAAGCGAGTTGGAGTTTCCTCGAGGAGAAAAATTGAGCTAACTCTGCCAGGTAGGTGTTTATCCTGTTTGTAACTTCACATATATCTAAACCAGTCGCAGCGACTGTACAATCATCAGCATAAGTTATGAGTTTTACGCCAGGGGGAGGTGTAGGAAGTAAGGAAAGGTATAGGTTAAAGAGGATAGGGGAGAAGACCCCACCTTGAGGGACGTCCATCTTCAGTTTGCGATGCTTAGAGCGTGAGTTACGGAACTCTACATACGCAGACCTACCATTGATGTACGCTGATAGGAATCTTTTAGTGGAATCAGGGAGGGAGGAATTTAGGATATCTTGGAGTAGGATAGGGTGGGAAACCGTGTCAAAAGCTTTTGATTGATCAAGTGCTACAACAACAGTGCGCCAATTCGGGCGACGGTGATTGAGACCGTCCGCAATTTTGGTTGTGAGTTCAGTTAGCGCTGTTGTTGTATTACGATGCTTCCTAAAGCCATGCTGGTGTGCCGCTAGTGAGAAATTCTCCTGAAGTTGTGGCAACAGGAGGGCTTCCAACGTTTTGGCTACTGGAAAAAGCAACGAGATTGGCCTATACGAAGAGCTCTCGCTAGATGGCTTGCCAGGTTGGAATAATCCTGGCAACTTTCCATACACTAGGTATGGTGAAATTTGTAAACGCAAGGTTTATCACCTGCGCAAGATATTCTATGCTCTGGATGTTAATCTTTTTCAGCATGAACATAGAAATGCCATTAGAAGCCTTCTAATGCTTTAGAAGGTTTAGCCTTCTTTATTGCTGCATGTACTTCTTGTGCGGAAATATCAGAGATGTTATTTGCATGTTTTAAAGCTTTTAGCTTACGTAAAACCGGCCTTAATATTTTGCATTGGGCAAGCGGGTGCTCTACAAATTGACGACAGAATTTGGTGGCGCATTTTTTGTTGTTATCGCAGTGCTGGCTATTGAAGGCTATAGCCGTTTTATTCTGGGCTTGGCGTTTGCCAGACAAACCGCTGATGGTAGACCAAAGCTTTTTAGAAGCAAGCGAGCAATGTTCGAGGTGACTCAACCACTTGGACCGCCGGTGATCGGCTACCAGTTTATGGATGTCCTGTGTTAGTCGAGTGATATTAGCATCGCTTGGCTCTGTTGCTCGAAGGTGGTCGCGTTGTTCCGCGAGCCTAGAAGCCTCAGGCGGAAAATTTGGAATCACTTTTTTTGATTCTGCCCATTGGAATAAAAGTTTTAGCAGCACTAGCGATTGCGTCACGGAAGATTTTCTCACCTGCTATAGCGCTTGTTGGTTCCTGTAGTGAAGAGAGTTTGCGGTCTACGAAGTTCGCGAACTCAAGCCAATTGGCTTTATTATGATTGAGATAAGTTCGCTGTTCGGACACTACAAAGGTGTTAGGTTCCTCTATGGTGATCACTACGGGAAGATGGTCTGAACTAAGCGCAGAATCGGCTCGCCAAGATACCCTACTTAGAAGTGAGTAATTTACAAGTGTGATATCAGGGGAGCTTGAGCAGGAACATGTTATTCTGGTGGGAAAATCTTCGTTGATGGTAACAAAATCTGAGTCTTCAATTTGTTCGACAAAGCTATTTCCACGGTTGTCACTAGGTCTGAAAGAGACATCAGGATGTAGGATGCAAGGGAGTCCCCCGCCTCTGTCGGTTCTGTCACGTCTAATGATGTGATAACCGTTAAATGAAGACAATGAGTGTGAATTTGGAACTTTTGTCTCCTGTACGGCAGCTATCAATATGTCATTTCGAAACATGTAATTGGTGATCTCGGTTAACTTGTTTCTGATGCCATTGCAGTTCCATTGAAGGACTCTGAATGAATCAACTGAAAGACTTTTATTGTTGTTGTGTTCACTGTTACTTTTTTTACGGATTGGATGCATTAATCTGAAGTTTTTTCCTTTTCTGAAGTTCCTTAGCAATTACACAACCTCTGTACTTTGCAGGGTGAGCTTCTCCTCAATTAGAACATTTTGCTGGTACAGTAATTCTCTACTGTTATTGCATGTACTTGTGAGGTGTTCACCTGGGAAACAAACGCAGACCAGGGAGCCGCCTACTATAGGACCAACGCTTCTGGATTTAGACGCATTCATTGCTTGGCCTGAAATCAAATCAGTTGCCCAGTGGTCACAGCGAGGAGGTGCAATGAATACTTGGTGGCATCCGGCACAGTTGCGACGCTAGAAAGTTTCGTGGAAACTAACAATCAGCGCTTTCCCTGGTGATACACACCAAGACCACCTAAATATGTGCAGACCACGTAAATATTATGTAAAGTATTACTAACTAACTACGAATTATATGGCAAGGTATCCATAATTAGCAATTTGAATGAAATTCTATTACTATTATATAGTAATGAAGCTTGGACACTCAAAAAGAGAGATATGGAAAGAATCGAAGCTTTTGAGCTCTGGACTTATCGGAGAATGTTAAAAATTTCATGGAGAGATCACATAATGAATGATGAAGTGTTAGCCAGGATGAATAAATCAAGAGAATTCTTGACTATTATTAAAACTAGAAAATCAGGATTGCTGGGACACATTATCAGAGGTGAAAGACATACATAGATTACTGCAAGTATCTCTACAAGGAAAACTCGAAGGGGCATGAAACAGAGGCAGAAGAAGAAAATCGTGGCTGGACAACCTGGTTGACTGGTACAACATGTCTGGAATAGATATTTTCAGAACGTCAGATTTCAGTTCCAGAGAAAGCACAAAAATGATGATGGCCAATTTCCAAAAGGGACTGGTACCTTAAAAAGAAGAATTATTATTATCAATATTGTACAAATGAATTCGTAAATAATTTAATTGTTTGATATAAAGTTTCGATTCCTCATAGGTAATAAGTAATGTGTAAAGATGAGTTATATTTATTCCATGGTGCATCAAGCAGTACATTCATCTGTCGGCAGTATAGATTTAGGTGATCTGTTAGGCAGCTATGTTATGTTTTTAGTAGTCGAAGAATACACAGCTTCTCTTCTGCTATGTTTAGAAATTTCATCATAATCGATTTTTTCTATTTTTCATATTATTTATTTGTTCGTTTTTTTTTGGTATCAAAGTACTTTTTAATTCTGGAGTTGATCGACATTGAGTTTTTATTACGTTTTCTGTTGGTCGATTTGCCTCTTGTTGGCTAATTGTTCAACTTTTTCGTTTCATAATCAAATATTTTCTTGGCAGCTGATAGATTGAAACTTATTATTTATACTTAATATTTAGTCTTTTAAATATTTCATATATTTTGATTATAAATTTACTGCTAAATTTCTGCATAGAATCCATACATATTTATATTAGTATTTAACAATTTACTAATTAAAATTAATAAATAGAGCATTCAAAAGATAAAACTTTCTGATTTTAAATATATTTTCAGTGGGGTATCGTCATCTTGGTAAACTTTGTTTTACTCCCGATTATTAAAATTTGTCAAATCTAAAAGAAACTAAATACAGAATAAAATATGGAAGATAATGGTAAAAGTATTGCAGCGAAAGATGATCCATCGATTACATTGACAATAAGATTAATTATGCAAGGAAAAGTAAGTATATAATATCCTATATTTCGCCCATTACGTGCAAGGAAAATGATGACTACATTTACATATATAATTTCAAAAATATTAAGGCGTTCTCATTTAAGGGACCTTCAACATCTTCGGAGGTACAGGCTGTTTAAAAAACTTCCTTAAATGAGATATTTACAAACAAATATTCAATTACAACTTCTAAACTATTTAACCTAGATTGAATCAAGAAGTATTTATTACCCGGTTTCAATGGAAAATATCTTTTGAGTAATATACGCTTGTTAGTTGTTGCAGTGCAGAACAATAAAAAGCTAAAATGAGTCTCAGATGTTTGAGAAAGGTCGTACTTTCTACAAAAATAGATTTCGTTTACACAACGTAAATTGTTGTGAAATGGAAGATTGTGTATTCGTTAACCTTTCTTTTTTCCAAAAAAAATCGTTTACCTAATACAACTATAGGCTTAACTTTTATATACAGGGTGCCCTCGCTACGTGTGCGTTATTTTCGGGAGGTGATTGAGCATGACGAAAAACGAAAAAAATCGTTCTACAAGGGGCCTCTAAAATGTACCGTTACCGAGATTCAGGGTGATTCATTTTTATTAAAAATTATTTTTATAGGTTTACATAAATGGCAAAATTTCGCAAACTATTTAATCAAGATTCTTAATTTCGACAGGTAATTGTCGTAGCTTTATTTTGATGTATCATTTGATCATATTAAGTGTTGCCAAGGTGCAAATTTAGTATCTCAAAGTTGGAATTTTTTTTTTTTAGTAAAATCAAAATTCTCAAAAAAGTTACGTAATATAATATTTTAAATTAACCGCCATATTATTCTCTATCAAAAAATTGAAGGTTTGAATGCTGTACCTGACGTACAAAAAAAGTTATAGGTCAAAATGTAACTGCAAATAATTAGCTGAATTACACAAAACTCTCTTTATGTAATAAAATAAATTTTATTTTATTAAAATTTTACTTTTTTTACGCGATACAACTTTTTATTCTACATTTGTACGTCAGATACAGCTTTCAAACCTTCAGCTTTTCGATAGAGAATAAAATTGCGGTTAATTTAAAAAAAAATATAAAAATCCAATTTTGAGATACTAAATTTGCACCTTGGCAACACTTAATATCATCAAGTGATACATCAAAGTAAAGCTACGACAATTACCTGTCGAATTAAAAATTAAGAATCTTGATTGAATAGTTTGCGAAATTTTGTCATTTATGTAAAACTATAAAAAAAAATAATAAAAATTAATCACCCTGTATCCCGGTAACGGTGCATTATAGAGAGGCCCCTGTAGAACGATCTTTTTCGTTTTTCGTCATGCCCAATCACCTCCCGAAATTAACGCACACGTAGCGCGGGCACCCTGTATTTTGTAGAAAAAAAAATAATGGGGTACATTAAAAAAACGCTAGATTTTAGATTATATTGAATATAATATACATAAATCGGTTTCCATAGCAAAAAGTCACACATCCAGGATTTTTTATTCGCTATATCTGGAAAAATGTAGATTCAGGTATTTTTGAATAAATTATGGACTTTGCACATGAAACGTGAATATTCGCAAATTTTGACATTTCTTTTACATGAGACGCGAACTGCGAATTGTGAATATTCCAAATTTGCCATTTCTTTAATTATATTGTGTTAAAATATCGTGTTTTAAAAATATTGTGTTTTATTGTTCATATTACATTTTGACAAATTAAAATGGCAAATAGTCCCTAAAAAAAGATTGTTGCTAGCATTTTATTTTAAAAAAATCAAAAAAAATCACGTGCATCCCATTCAAAAGACGAGAAAGCAGCAAGAAGAGTTTTTCTAATTTAATAAAAGAAGAATTGGAGCCAAGTGATTTAACTTTTAGAAAAGATACTATTTCGGTCAAGGAAAAGATCGTAATAACTTTGAGGTATGTTTTTTAAACTGGTCGTAATTAAATTTTATTTATAATGAACTATAATAAAGCTTTAAATTTTGTTTAGATTTTCATGAGAAATTTATCGACATTTCATTTCAAGCTTTGCTTGCTTTTTCCGACTCCACAAGATAGCCCGAACAGACAGTGAATTAAAAAAACTTTTCAGGTTGTGGAGAAGGTGAAACATTAATTTCTGAAATTGCCTTTAAAAATTTCCAGTGTCATAATTTTTTTCATTTTTGGACAAATTTCACAATTTCCGTTTTTCCGACAATCTTTTTTGGGTTATGTTCAAAAATTCGTTGAGTTCTAAAAATATTTCTGAATTTTCTACTGATACACATATAACTTCATTATTTTCCTTTTCTTGAGTTCTTTTATAATTATTGAGGGTTCTAAAAATGTAAAAGAATTTATTATTTGGAATATGAAATTTTTAAACGATATTCAAATTTTTTTTTTTTAATTTATAATTTATATCGAACACACCTTTATATAATCCTTCAAAACTATGGAAATTGCTTCGTATGTTTCAACAATAATTTTTCCTATAGATTGTGGAGAAATAGCAAACAAAATTTTTAGGTCATTAAAAATTTGCCAAAAATCGCGTTTATTGATCGAGACGTTTATTGATATATGTGTTTCAACATTGATTGCATCTCGCATAAAACTTTTTTTTTAATTATAAAAGGCTTTACTTTAAAGTAAAGTTTCTTCATTCATACACATATAATATTTAAAAACCTCAGATTGATTTTCCTTCAACTATTTTAATAATTTGAATTAGAATATACATCCCTATTTTTATACCAATTCC
Organism: Rhamphomyia laevipes; assembly: GCA_963920725.1. NCBI lineage: Eukaryota > Metazoa > Arthropoda > Insecta > Diptera > Empididae > Rhamphomyia > Rhamphomyia laevipes. The sequence goes on along the minus strand of OY987255.1, from coordinate 60,690,105 downwards.
TCATCCACATCGTTCTTTTTCTGGGTTTTAACTTTCTCTTTGAAAAATTGTGCAAACAAATTTGAACTGATTGATATAATGTAAAAGAATTTTTATACTATCCGTAAACTTTTATCAAACTATTGTTAATGCAGTAATACGATACGATTGTACTGAAAATCTGTTTTCGTAGTAAAGGACTTTGCACAAGATACGCGAATTGCGAACAAATCAATTATTCCATGTTTAATTAATTTTTTTTTTAAATAAATTTCTTAAATAAAATGCTTAAAATTAATTAATACATATAATGTTATAAATTTTTTTTAAAATTATTTTATGAAATTTATGAAAGAAATTTTAAAAATTGCGAATATCCGCAATTCGCAATTCGCGTATCATTTGCAAAGTCCATTATTCCATGTTTAATTAAATTATTTAAAACAATTTTCTTAAATAAAATTTTTAAAATTAATACACATAAATTTATCAAATTTTGTAACTATTTTATTAAATTTATGAAAATAAACAAGTTAATTTTTTTCTTCTGGGAATTGGAATATCTAGTCGCGAACTGTCAAATCATTATTCGCAGTCCACTCGCATTCCACATTGTTGCGAATAAAAAATTCACTAGTTTTTTTACCTCATAGTATTTGCAATTCGCAGTTCGCGTTTCATGTGTAATTTCCATAAATTGTAATATGCAAAAATATAAACTTATTATAAAAGCTTAGTTCTGTTTAGTTGCATTAGCTTTTGTAGAAAATATTACTTAAGTGATTTGACAAATTTTAAATATGGTTGCCATTCAGTAACGATATAATTCAAGACATGTCTGTAGTATATTTTTTTATGAAGTGTACCCAGGAACCTGTTATATAAGCACAGCCCTCTACGTGCTGGGAAACCAGTTCATTGAAAGTTGTGTCGGCTTTGCATCCCTTTAAACAGTGTGACCAGCATTTGCTGGCAAAATTTGTGAAGTTAGATTATGTTATCTACATCGGAATTTGTATATTATCTAATGTGATCTATATCACTGTTAATACAAACTGCATGAAATTTTCTGAATAACGATTTATTAAATTGTCCAAGAATTTTTTTTCTATTGAAACTAATTTAAAACTAATTGTACTAATTGAACATCCAAATATTTAAATTTTAATATGAAATCCTTCATTTAATTTCAGTTTTTAACCTATGTAATATAAATATGTGTAAGTGTTTATTTTACCAAAATCGAATAGAAACTAGTTTAATTATTTAAAAAATAATTATTTGTGATCTTTTTAGTGGAGGCTTATAAAATATTTCGGGAAAATAATAAGACGGAGTTGACCACAAAAAAAAAATCGCTCAAATGCGCTTTGCTTCATATTTTCCAGGTCGAAAACATCCGTATACGTATACTGTGTACCAAGTTTGTACGATTTTAATTAAATTTTGCACACTGGTTCATCTGTTTTTTTTTTTTGTGATATTTTCCAACTAAGTTTTTAATGAAATTTGAATTCATGATGGTGCTTGTGTCTGCCAAAATTGTTCTTCATCTAAAAAGTTGCAACATGTTTCTAAGAAATTGGTGTATTAATAGTTGTGAAATGTTCAACAACACACTGTTTGTTTCAAACGTACTGTTTACAAATCTTACATCAGTATTGGACATAATTACGAGTTATATGCACCACTTAGGTTAGTAGTGTTTTTTCATGTCTAAAGCTAAGTATTCTACTATTATGCACCTCGGCGGCTGGTAAAAATGATAGTAAAATTTCGGACAAAATTTAATTTAAGTTTGAGCTGATTGGGAAATAGATAGCGGTAATTTGAAAATCAGCTGATTGTCAAAATTAAAATAAATCACTGATCCCCAAAGTTTTAATATAAAGTACTTTATTTGCATTTTCTTCAATATTATTTTAAATTTTGCCTGGATTTGAAAAAAAAAAATATTAATAGAATTAATTGTTATAAAAAACAATTTATTGGAATACATTTTACTTTCCTTTTATTAAATTTACAATTCATGTTTTCCTCACCTGGGCATAGCTCCTAAACGGCTTAACCGATTTAACTCCAATTTGGAACTTAAAGTCCTGGTTTTACCCATTCGGTGCCACATAATTTTTATGGCCTGGCGGGGGGTTGGACCTATTTTCAAGAAAGTCAAGTGGGATATTAAGGGTATTGATGAGTACATCTCGTTCAGTAGTGTTTCGGGTAACGAGGGCCATGTGGGGCATATTATCAAAAAAGTCATGTGGGGTATCAAATTAAAGGTCTTGATGTGTACATCGCGTGGGGTAGTGTTTCGGGTAACTAGGTCCATGTGGGGCACCAAAAAATGGGGCTAAAAATGAAAAAAATCATGTGGGGTATCAAATTAAAGGTCTTGAAGAGTAGATATCTTTGTGGCAAGTAATGGTAGTGTTTGGGGCAACTAGGATTATGTTGGGGCCTGAAAATGGTGCCAAAAATAAAAAAAAATCGTGTGGGGTATGAAATTAAAGGTCTTGATGAGTACAGGTAGTGTTTCTCGTTGGGTAGTGTTTTTGGTAAAGAGAGCCACGTGGGTCCCCAAAAAATGGGGACTATTTTCAAACAAGTCATGTGGGGTATCAAATTAAAGATATTGATGAGTACATCGCGTTAGAAAGTGTTTGAACATCGACGGCTATGTCGATATGTCCGTTCGTCCTTACGTCGGTTAAAAAAAGGAACAGTCGTTTTGCATCGGTCCTTCGTTGTGGGTAGATAATTTTTTATATTGTTTGGGTTATATATATAAATATATATATATATAAATCAAAATATTATTATAATTAAATTGTTTTGATTTTTTATATATATATATATATATATATATATATATATATATACACATATATTATATATATATATATATATATATATATATATAAATCAAAACAATCCAATTATAAGCCGTTTTCGCTCTTCTGGCTCATTAAATACATACATGGAGGTGGTAGACCGCACAAAACAACCAATTGCAAAAAAGGATCCTTTTATATCAACAAATTCTATTGCAAGTGAAACTTTTCCACATGATCATCCAACACCGAACTGTGGAGGGGGTCTAGCAACATACAAAAGCATTAAAAAGCCATTTATGTCGAAAAAGAATCGGACGGGCAACGTTAGAATTTGCAAAGACGCATATAAACTATACTGTTGCCAAATGGAGAACAATGCTTTTCTTTTTTCTGTTTGATGAACTGAATTCAAAACCTCTTGCCTTGAAGAGTGAGAACTTTCATGAACATCCAATGGCCTAAAGTTGTTACTTTATAACGCCAGCTCGTAATTGTTTATCTTTTGGAATTACTTTTTTTTTTAAGTTTTTATTAGGTTATAGGTTAAAGTTAAAATAATAGAGTAAGGAGTACATTCATTCAATTGAATGTCATTCTTGTCTTCAAGATATTTTTTTTTGTAAAAAATTAAAATTTTTTATACAGGGAAATCCTGTAAATTGTGATAATCTTTTAAATTTAAATTTTAGAATTAGAGTTCTATCTTCGATATTTCTATGAAATTTATTAGATCTAAAATGATTAGTTCATTTTTCGTTTTGAGTATGTCCATTATGTTATTATATTTTTTTGTAAATTTATGTTTCATTCTTGTCATATTAAAGGTCAATCCCACCAGAAACAGAAACTTTTGTTTGTTGTTTTACTTTTCTGTTCAAGTTTTAACATTGCACACCCACTAAAAACCGAAACAGAAACAGAAAAACAATCTTTTCTGACAATCAAAACAGCTGATTTTTTTCATAATGTCATGGCTGCAAACAAAATTTCATAGAAATGTGACGTCTGCAAACTTCTGAAAACATAAAGTGAAACTTTGAAAAAAAAAGAAAAAATATAAAATCGTTTTTTATAAAAATAAAGCGATTTCAAGCAATAAAAATAAATTCAGCAACTGTTGTTTGTTATTTTATTTTATTTTACAAATATTTTTAGCAGGGGTTGTAAATATTTTACAGGGGTTGTAAATTGGAAAAAATCGTAAGTTTAAAAAATAAAAAAAAAAAGTTTCTGTTTTTGGTAGGATATACCCTTTATGTTTGGGACATTCAAAAACCATATGTTGAATTGATACAGTCACACCACAAATATCGCATAAGTCATTTTCGATTGATTTTGTTGTAAGTTCGGGTTTGGGATTTTAATCTTGTTAGAGGATTTGATATGTAGGAATGGAAGTTTAAGTAAAAACACCGACTGGATTTGTTGAATAACTTAATAAGAATGCCACGAAAAAGTATGCCTTGCTTATGATGTATCTTGATTTACCTTTTTAATATTATTGATCAGCAATTTTTAGTATGGGAATTGTAATATTTTTTATATTAATATTTCGGTGCTAAAATCGTAATTGGATATATTTAATAATTTTTTAGCGCAATATATTTTGTATGTTAGCTAATAATAATTTGTTAGAAGTTATTATATGTGGGCACATCCGTTGTAACTTCGTATTTTTGGTTTTAGTTGAACCAGCTCATACACGATCTCTGCTGCTACACATAACATAATGCTACCCGCTATATAAATGCTTATAAAATACAACTTACTTGTTTAATATTTTTTATTGAGAACAAAAAAATAGTATTTTACTAAAAATTAGGAGGAATTTATTAAAAAAAAATTAAATCAAATTTGTAATTTTTAATTGACCTTATTTTACAATTTTTTAAATATTTAATATTAATAAGAATTTAATAATTTTTTAATTGAACTTATTTTACGAATATAAAAATATTTAAAAACGTTATTTATTTATATTAATTTGTAATTTTTAATTAACCTTATTTTACAATTTTTTTAATTATTTAATATTAACTAGATAATATTTAATAATTTTTGAATTACTTATTGTACGAATATAAAAATATTTAAAAACGTTATTTATTTACTACTGAACGAGATGTACTCATCAATACCTTTAATTTGATACCCCACATGACTTTTTTGAAAATAGGTTCAACCCCCCGCCCCCTCGCCGGGCCATGAAAATTTTGTGGCATTAAATGGTAAATGCAGGAGCTTAAGTTCCAAATTTGAGTTAAATCGGTTAAGCCGTTTAGGAGCTATGCCCAGATGAGAAAAACATGAATTGTAAATTTAATAAAAGGAAATTAATAATAATTTCAGGTCCCACATGACCCGCGTTTCCCAAACACTTTCATTACTTCCCCCAAAGATATCAACTCTTCCAGACCTTTAATTTGATACTCCACATGATTTTTTTTTCATTTTTTGCCCCATTTTTTGGGGGCCCCATATATTCCTAGTTGCCTGAAACACTACCCAACTAGATGTACTCATCAAGACCTTTAATTTTATACCCCACATAACTTTAGAAAATAGGCCTAACTCCCGGCCCTCGCAGGGCCATGGAAATTATTAAAGTACCGAATGGTTAATAACACGAGCTTAAGTTTCAACTTTGAGTTAAATCGGGAAAGCCGTTTAGGAGCTATGCCCAGGTGAGGAAAATATGAATTGTAAATTCAATAAAAGGATAGTAATAAGAATACTTAAATTATATACTCTTACTTTCTTCTATCTAGAGTTTCAGTAATGGTCAATTGTAGTAGGGTTAACTGAAAACGTACTAGATAAGAGATTCAGTAAAGGTAAAGTATAGTAAAAGGGAAGTAGACCCCTTATAAAAATCATTGATTTTGATACATTCTATTAATTCTCATAAGATCTCTTTATTATATACTATTAATTCTGATCAGATTTGCTACCATTAATTTTGATCAGTTCTACTTCCCTTTATAAGGGGTCTATTTCCCTTTTACTATACTTTACCTCTACTGAATCTCTTATCTAGTACGTTAACTCTACTACAATTGACCATTAGTGAAACTGTAGAAGAAAGTAAGATTATATAATTTTAGTATTCTTATTTATTACTTTTAAGTCGCATATTACTATTTATAAAGGAAAGTATTTAAAAAAAAATTTTTTTTTTTATTTTTTTTTATATATATTATTTTAATAACAAAAAACACTTTGAAAATCAAGAATAAAATAATACGATTACTATATTTTTTTTTTTTTTTTTGAATTTGTGTTTGAATTCAAAACCTCTTGCCTTGAAGAGTGAGAACTTTCATGAACATCCATTGGCCTAAAGTTGTTAATTTATAACGCCAGCTCTTTTTATCTTTTGGAATTACTTTTTTTTTTGTTTTTAATTTTTTATTAGGTTATATGTTAAAGTTAAAATAATAGAGTAAGGAGTACATTCATTCAATTGAATGTCATTCTTGTCTTCAAGATATTTTCTTTGTAAAAAATTCAGATTTTTTATACAGGGAAATCCTGTAAATTGTGATAATCTTTTAAATTTAAATTTTAGAATTAGAGTTCTATCTTCGATATTTCTATGAAATTTATTAGATCTAAAATGATTAGTTCATTTTTCGTTTTGAGTATGTCCATTATGTTATTATATTTTTTTGTAAATGTATGTTTCATTCTTGTCGTATTAAAGCTCAATCCCACCAGAAACAGAAACTTTTGTTTGTTGTTTTACTTTTCTGTTCAAGTTTTAACATTGCACACCCACTAAAAACCGATACAGTAACAGAAAAACAATCTTTTCTGACAATCAAAACAGCTGATTTTTTTCATAATGTCATGGCTGCAAACAAAATTTCATAGAAATGTGACGTCTGCAAACTTCTGAAAACATAAATTGAAACTTTGAAAAAAAAAGAAAAAATATAAAATCGTTTTTTATAAAAATAAAGCGATTTCAAGCAATAAAAATAAATTCAGCAACTGTTGTTTGTTATTTTATTTTATTTTTTATACAGGGAAATCCTGTAAATTGTGATAATCTTTTAAATTTAAATTTTAGAATTAGAGTTCTATCTTCGATATTTCTATGAAATTTATTAGATCTAAAATGATTAGTTCATTTTTCGTTTTGAGTATGTCCATTATGTTATTATATTTTTTTGTAAATTTATGTTTCATTCTTGTCGTATTAAAGGTCAATCCCACCAGAAACAGAAACTTTTGTTTGTTTTACTTGCACACCCACTAAAAACCGAAACAGAAACAGAAAAACAATCTTTTCTGACAACCAAAACAGCTGAAGTTTTAACATTGCACACCCACTAAAAACCGAAACAGAAACAGAAAAACAATCTTTAGATGACTATCTCAGTTGTTTGTAAAACAAGAAAAAAAATATAATTTTTATCTTAATTGACCTTTAAAAATCCTTCATTAGGTAGGGTAACGCCGCCTGTCGGTAATTTTTACTTTTTTTTTTTTTTTTTAACGAAATCTCGATCATTAATTGGAGTAGATTTAGATTTTAAATTATGACTTAGTTTAAGCTAAGTACAAATTGATTTTTTTTTAGCGCTACATTTTATCAATTCTAATAATATTATTCTATATTCATCTAAGTATATTATTCTAATAATATTCATCTATTTCAAAGAATATTATTTTTTGAGATATATTTCTACTTAAAATTATTAGAAATATCGGAGTTTACTAATTGTTTAATTTTATAAAAAATAATAATAATTTTCTTATAACTTAAAATCTCAGCCGCAACACTTTGCCTGATCGAGGGTAGTAAAATATTGGGCTCGCCCAAGTTTATCAAATATTGGAAACTTGACGTCTATCGTTATTTCGTTAAGTTTACGATAGTCTATCACGACTCTCCATTTTTGTTTTCCCAAATTGTCCAACTTCTTTGGTACAACCCAAATTGGGCTGTTATAAGGACTATTTGATAGCTTTATAATTTTTTGAGTTAACATTTCTTGAATCTGGGCATTTACCTCTTCATGAATTTTTGGAAAACGGTAGACCTTATTATAGATTGGTTGAGAATCCTTTGTAATGATTTGGTGTTTAATTTCATTGATACAGGTTAGTCTATCGCCTTCTTTAAAGAATAGGTCGCTATTGTTATTTATTATATTTTTTAAAAGTTTCGTTTCTTCTGAATTCATGTTTTCGTTCTTTAATTTATTAAAAAGTTCCAAATTATTGATGTTTAAACTTTCCAATTGAAATATTTCATTATAAGGAAAAGAATTATTAAGTTTTATCTTCACATTGTTAATTTTAATTTCATTATTAAGTAAATCAATTTGGGCGCCAATAGGGCTAAGGACATTTTGTCCTAATATTGCATCGAAATTTTTATTTGGAAGCTCCATCAATTTCCAGGACATCGTAGAATTTTCGTTAAATTCTTCTGGTACTTTGGTAATAATTTCCTCAGAAATAATTCGGATAGAGTCTTAATTTGTATTGGTTTATTGAGTCTTTTGCGGTCTTTGGTAGGAAATATATTATGGCAAATAATGGAGGTGGCAGCTCCTGTATCTATAAGGCAATTTAATTTTTTATTGTTTATGGTCAGAGTAACTATGGGTTATGTCGAATCGGAGGCAGTGACCGAAAATTTTCTAAAGTAACAGCGTTGTTATGTTCTATTTCTATTGGCTCTGGAATGTTACTATTGAAGTATCTGTTAGATTGTCTATTAGAGAATCTACCAGAGTTTGTATTATTATTTCTATAATTACTATTATTATTTACACTAAAATTATTATTATGGTAATTACCTGAATTTGTAGAGAAGTTTCGATTTGTATAGAAATTATTATTATAAATTTAGCCACGATATTGATTATTATTATTACGATTATTGGAATTGAATGTTTCTTTACTGTTACGAGGAAATTGTCTTGGTCTAAAAGAGTTAGAGAATTTGTTAGAATCTTTGTCATTTTTTAAGTTAATACCAGTATTAATTAAAACTTGATAGGCTTCTTCCAATGTTTCTATTTTACTAGTACGAATAAACATTACATCAACGCGATTTTTTTTACTCAAAAACTTATTTAAAATTGATTTTTCATTGTTTACACTTACAGGCTTAAATTCTATAGGTTTTTCTTCATCAAGAGAGTATTTTAAATTTAACTTATTTAGTATTGATATTAAACTAGAATATAATTGACTTACATTTTTGAATGTGATTTGATCCACTTCTTTTCTCAGGTCCAGATAATTTTCGTTCACTCCAAAAGATTTTAGTGAGCTGCCTTTTAACTTCTACCCATGATTTTGATTCTAATCTTCGAACTATAGCTGCTGCTGGTCCTTGAATTTTTGAAAGTAATATTCTATAGATGTATTCTTTTGCTGGTTGTTCGGTTAGCATTCCAACCAAGGTTTCCACTTCTGATATGAATGATGATAAGCAGTAGGAGTCATCGCCAGTGAAAGCTGAAATACTCCTTGCTTCTTGAATAATATCTTTAAATGAAATTTGAATACTGTTGTTTTGTTGTGGTGTCATTGTTTGATTGAATTCTTCTTGTATTTTCTCTAAAGTTTGATGATAATTTTTTGTCATTGGTGTTAAATATTTCGCTATTTAATTGTTTTATCGACACGACATTTTTGCAAGAGAGCTTCTATGTTATTCGGCAAGCTTCCAGTTTTAATATAAATTTATATTAAGTCCTTAGCTAATTCCTTTTTTGTTTTAACTTTAACGTTTATTTTATGTTGTTTAAAGAATGAATAATCACAAGTATCTTCGTCCTGATTCATAAATATTATTTTCAAATTATTTTTGTGACCAAAAATTTCATTTGCTTTTCGTTATCTTTTCTTTGTTGTTTTGTCATTATTTAGATTCGAATATCGATTTAAACACTTACAAAAATGTCACTGTGAAAAAAAACGGGATCACAATGTCGATATCCTACCGACTGCGCCAGAAATATTATTATCAAGATTTTTGATAATAATAAACTCGAACAAAACAAACAAAACGATAAAAACTCAGATTTATTTTATTTATATTAAACTTTACTTAATAATTTATTTTTAGATTTATTTTATTTATGTTAAACCAAAGACGCTCTAATATTAAGATGGACAGTAATATATTTTTACATTATTTTTCATAATTTTTGGTTAAACTTTACAATTTAATTTATTCTTAGAGACCGAATTAATTGAGTGATAAAATAAGACTGACTTAAACTAATTAAAAGACGATTAACGAAAACTAATTTTATATTATGATCACGTTGCAATTCAACGTGATCATTTTTGTGAAAAAATATTTTTGAGAATTTTAAAATTGTAATAAAAAATTTTTTTTTTTGATAGAATTTTATGGGAAAATAATTTTTAATGCAATTTTACGATTTAGCAATTTTTAATTAATTAGAAAAATATTAATTTAAATTATGAGAAAAGATTTAAAAAAATTATTGTTAATATGATATTTTAATTTAAGAATAATATTTCACCATTTCCGTGAGAAAAGGGATTTATTCTTAAATTAAATATTTTTATTTATTTGTGGTAGTGATATACCAGAGTATATTACCTGCATAGCTTGTCGTAACGTAACCACTGATCCCAATTTTGTGTCATTTTCTACAAAATTTCTCAAATATTCTGCAAGTGGTCTATGGCTTCTCTCTAAGGAACCATTTGCTGGAGGATGGTATGCAGTTATGTGTATTTTAGTTATTTGTAGTAATTTACAAACATGCGAGAATAATTTTGAAGTGAAATTCGTGCCATTATCTGTTACCAAAATTTAAGGAATGCGGTACCTTGTTATAATTTCTTCGTAGAATGTTTTGGCTACCGTAGTAGCTTCTGCATCTGGTAACGCTGCACAATCCGTATATTTTGTAAGATCATCCTGAAAAGTGAGTATATATCGGTTGCCACTATACGATAGCGGTAAAGGTCCTGCAATATCCATATAAACTTTATCAAAAGGCAACATGGATATGTCAGTGACGACCATAGGCATTTTAGTTAATTTTGAGCTTTTATCACCTGACATTTTGGACATTTCTTTATGAACTCATTAATATCCTTTTGCATATTTAGCCACCGATATTATTCTCTGATTCTCCAGTACGTTTTCTTCATTCCTTGATGACCACCAAGTTTGGAATTATGAAAATCGTGTAGGATCTGTCAATGTTATATATTTTTCAGAATCTTGTGTACTTGTTATTTTTTCTATTTCTTGATTGGAAATCGTATTTTGTGTAATATTATCTTGTTTGGCTTGAGCTTGAGTTTTGCTTCCGGTTTGAATTGAAATTATGTTTATATCTTGGTGTATTCTGCTTAATGCATCTGCGTTTACATTGTATTTACCAGGTTTGTACTCAATTTTATAATAATATTACGATAGCTTGTGATGGAATCGTACAAGTCTTGACGTCGGATCTTTCACGTCGAATACACCTTTTAATGGTCTGTGATCGGTGTAGACTGTGAAGAGTCGACCTAGTAAATAAGTTCGGAAATTTTTTGTGGCCCAGACAATTGCCAATAATTTCTTTTCTATCGTTGAATATCTTTTTTTGGCTTCATTTAAAGTCCTACTAGCAAACGCGATTGGTTTATCTTCCGCTACTTTACCTTGCGAGAGCACTGCTCCCAAAGCTAAATTGCAAGCATCAGTAGTTAACTGTTAACATAAACGGTAGATTAAAATCAGGATATATTAAAATCAGGATATACTCAAAAGCTTTTTGATATTCGGGAGTCCATTTGAATATTGCGTGCTTTTTTAATAAGCTTGTAATTGGTGCTGCAGTTTCAGCTAGATTTTGAATAAATTTACGATAGTAATTTATGAAGCCTAAAAATGATTGGAATTGCTTAGCATTTTTTTGTACAAGATAATTAGTAACACAACTGGTTTTAGCAGGATCAGGTATTGTTCCTATTTCAGAACACTTATGGCTTAAATATATTACCTATTTACAGAGAAAATTACATTTTTGCTGTTTTTGGTCTATCATCCGGGTCTATCAAGACCTGGTGATAACCACTAGCTAGATCGAGAGTTGTGAAGTATCTGCAGTGTCCCAACTGGTCCATAATATCTTCTATTCTAGGCACTGGGAATGCATCTTTTATAGCTCCTTCGTTCAATTTTCTAAAGTCAATCACAATTCTCCATCTTTTTTGACCATCTGAGCCAGCTTTTTTAGGTACTATGAGCAGAGGCGAATTTCCAGGGTGACTTACTGGGCGAGATAATTCCATCGGACAACATTTTAGATACTTGTTGGTTTATTTCATTTTATGTATTTCAGGTAATCTATACTGTTTTTGATTAATTGGTGCTTGACCAGGTTTCATTGGTATTTTATATGATAAAACAGAAGTATGTGTTAGTGGGTCATCATTTAAAAGAAATACGTCACTAAACTGAGTACACAGATTTTCAATTGATTGCTTCTTTCTCTTCGTTATTTAAACACGTACCTAATTTTAAGGATTTTGATAATAATTTTGATCTCTTTGCTGTAGAATTACTATTTATATTGAAAATGTTACATTGGTTTTCATTTATAATTTTATATTTATTAAAATTTGATAAAAGTGGAACAAAATTTTCCCTCAACTAATAGTCAGATGATGTGGAGTTTAAAATTCGTATATTACAGAAATTATTTCTAACTTTTATATTGTATTAGCTACATAAATGCCAGGTGAAAGTTCTTTTGATTTTACAACATATTCACCTGACTTGGCAGATACTTTTACTTGTACCACAGTTACAGTTTGTGTGCGGGATTGAATTTTAAGTATTTTATTATTAATCTTATTAATAAGTTTATTATTTATTTGAGATAAAGTTTTTAGAGGTAATTCAACTAGAATTTTTCCCTCATCGTGAAATTTTTGTGATTTTTCCAGAGTATTTATGATAGAATTTTAAAAATGTAATTAAATGAAATATTGTGGGAAATACGACACACTCATAAAAAGATTGAGGGTCAAGTTTATTTATATTTTTATTTACTTTGCGATTTCGCTTATTGTGTAAGGTTATAGATTTATTTTGTGTATATTTAGGTTTAAATTTGGTGTTATTTATTTTAATCTTAGTTCTAGGTTGTGTATTAGTATTTGTGATATCTGCACAAACTGATTGTTTTATATTTGTGTCTAATGTATTATTGATTTTGATATCATTTTATTACTTTCCTTTTATTGAATTTACAATTCATGTTTTCCTCACCTGGGCATAGCTCCTAAACGGCTTTACCGATTTAACTCAAATTTGAAACTTAAGCTCGTGTTATTAACCGCTCGGTACTTTAAAAACTTTCATGGCCCTTCGAGGGGGCGGCGGGTTGGGCCTATTTTCTAAAAGTCATGTGGGGTATCAAATTAAAGGTTTCGGGCAACTAGGACCATGTGGGGCCCCCAAAAAATGGGGCCAAAAATAAAAAAAAATCATGTAGGGTATCAAATTAAAGGTCTGGAAGAGTAGATATCTTTGGGGCAAGTAATAGAAGTGTTTTGGGGCAACTCGGGTCATGTGGGACCTGATATTATTATTAATTTCCTTTTATTAAATTTACAATTCATATTTTCCTCATCTGGGCATAGCTCCTAAACGGCTTAACCGATTTAACTCAAATTTGGAACTTAAGCTCCAGCGTTTACCCATTCGTTGCCACATAATTTTCATGGCCCGACGAGGGGGCGGGGGGTTGGACCTGTTGACCATCCAACGCCGAACTGTGGATGGGGTGTACCAACATACAAAAGCATTAAAAAGCCATTTATTTCGAAAAAGAATCGACGGGCAATTTTATTATTTGCAAAGACGCATATAAACTGGACTGTTGCCAAATGGAGAACAATGTTTTTTTCTGATGAATCAAAGTTCAACATTATGGGTTCCGACGGATTGAGATTAGTGCGCATACTAAAAGGAGACTGCTTTGAAAGGCAACATAATGGTCTGGGAATGTTTTTCTGGCCATGGAATCGGGCCAATTCATAAAATTAGTGGCATAATGGACAGTTTCATGTACAAAGATATTCTTATAACATGGTTGGTTGGTTGGTTTAAGTGGCGAGTCCCAGCAGCTTGCCCGGCGACTCCAATTAGCGCAAATGCACCGTTTTGTTACCACTCATACTCTTGAAACCGGCTTGGTTACGCGGTGGAAAAGGGGTTTAGATCCACCTCGTGTTATTCAAGAAGCGAACCGTATCTCTGGGTTGCTTCGTGGCTATGTCGTTGAGATGTATATTATAGTAAATATATATAAAGAATATAAAAATTCTACAGTTTCTGACTAAAACTTTAAAAAATATATGACCGACTAAAAAGTATGAAATAATAAATAAATAAAAAAAACATTTTTTAAAAATACTTTCCTTTATAAATAGTAATATGCGACTAAGAACTAATAAATAATACTAAAATTATATAATCTTACATTCTTGTATCTAGAGTTTCAGTAATGGTCAATTGTAGTAGGGTTAACTGCAAACGTACTAGATTAGAGATTCAGCAATGGTAAAGTATAGTAAAAGGGAAGTAGGCCCCTTATAAGTGATCAAAATTAATGGTAGCAAATCTAATCAGAATTAATAATATGTAAAGAGACCTTATGAGAATTAATAGAATTTATCAGAATCAATTATATTTAAAAGGGGTCTACTTCCCTTTTACTATACTTTACCTTTGCTGAATCTCTAATCTAGTACGTTTGCAGTTAACCCTATATTTATATTTATGTATGTAAATATTATGTAATATTATGTAAAATATTACTAACCAACTACGAGTTATCTGGCAAGGTACCCCTAATTTATATAAATTTATATAAAATTATAGAATTTGTATGTATGTATTGTAAAATTTTATTTGTTGTATAGCGCGAAATAGTTTTCTATATTTATTTTATATTTCATTCAAGCTGCTAATTAGGGGTACCTTGCCAGATAACTCGTAGTTAGTTAGTAATATTTTACATAATATTACATAATATTTACATACATAAATAGTGATGGCATTATCAGTTTTTCATATGAAATATATCATATTTTTGTTTTATATTACCAAAATTAATGATTTTTTCAGATTTTTCAGACCTTACCCCCTTCACCTAAGAAATCCGTCTTCACCTAAGAAATCCCATACAATTTCAGGGTCCTATGTAGTCACATAGAGTGCCGACCTCAACAAAACATTTGGCCTTGAAAATCTTGTCAAAAAAAAAAAAAAAATGCAAGAAGAAACAATATAGGTTAAACACGCATTATATGGTTCAATATTATAAAATATATTTTATATTTCTTTCCTCTTTCTGAACATGTTTTTTATCCCTTATATCATCATTCATGTATTTTCTACAAATATATAACGAAACAAATTTACCGAAAATAAAAAATATTTTGTGTTAAAAAGCACATTGAATTATCTAATATCAAACCCATATATATAATAATTATTCTCTCAAACCATATTTATTACAAAGCTGTTTTTTTTGGCTAAAGCTCATCGGCAGTTTTTAGTAAAAAATAATGTAAAAATATATTACTGTCCATCTTATACATTATATAATTTTTGATTGTATTTAAATCTGTTAATTACATCACTTTCTAAATTGATAGTTTAGAATTATTTTATTTTTCACTTAAATTTGTTAAACTGAAACAAATATTTTTCAACAAATATTTTGACATTTATTCAAAAACTTTTGTATCACTAAATATTTGTAAATGTTATTAAAAAAAAAATATATTTTTAAAACTATATCGAATTATATGTTAAACGTTAATAATTGTCACTAATATATACTTTCTTTCACTTTAATAAAAAATTCCAAAAACGTTTTTCGATTAAAACAAATACCGGCTGCGCCAATTGTTGTAAGTTCGGGTTTGGGATTTTAATCTTGTTAGAGGATTTAATATGTAGGAAATGAAGTTTTAAGTAAAAGCACCGACTGGATTTGTTGAATACCTTAATAAGAAAAAGTATGCCTTGCCTATGATGTAGCTTGATTTTTCCACGAAAAAGTATGCCTTGCTTATGATGTAGCTTGATTTACCTTTTTAATATTATTGATCAGCAGTTTTTGAGTATGGGAATTGTAATATTTTTTATATTAATATTTCGGTGCTAAAATCGTAATTGAATATATTTAATAATTTCTTAGCGAAATATAATTTGTTTGTTAGCTAATAATAATTTGTTAGAAGTTATTATATGTGGGAACATCCGTTATAACTTCGTATTTTTGTCAATTTAGCAATTACTAAATCGTAGGATAATTTATATATTTAATTGCAATATTGAATGTTTATGTCTATATAATATTATGCTGATATTATTTGTGTTATTTGTAAAATTGCTACTCAATAATTTTAAGGTATAACAATTTTATTCTTTTTAAATATGTTTTGCTATACGTGTGATTCGTTAATAATCTATTTGTAATTTTGATCTGTTTTGGGTTCATATCTGAAATAATAAACCAATTTCCATCTTTAATGTCTGGAAAGCAAAATGAGTACCTTTATTTTTCGAAATGTTAATATATTTTTCATTACATTTGTCCTGAATTATGTTTTTGATTTTACATAAGGCATCTTTTTTGGTCAGTTTAACATTTATAGTTGTATCATTAATTATCAGCAATTTCATTTAGGTTTATGCCTACATGACCTGGAGTCCATAAAATAATAATTTCTTTTATATTTGAATTGATTGTTAAATTAATGATCTTATTTACCACATGATTATCTGCTGAATTATTTACGATGCAGTAACAGCTTTTTAAACTGTCAGTCATAATAACCAATTATTCGATCTTTTGATTTTCAGCTATTTCTATAGGTATTTGTAATGCTAAAAGCTCCGCCGTTTGTGAAGATAAAACATAATCTTTATATTTATGTAGTGTTGCTTTTAGAGTTATAAACTGCACAATCAGATTTCCAATGGATGCATCCGTGGCGAAAATCACATAATTTTCATGTTTAAAAAAAAATATTTTTTCATTATATATTTTCCTCATTATGTTATGATTAATCATGTTTTTGTTTTCACCAAAATTATCCATCGTATTTTTAATTATTTTAATATTTTTACATTTTTCATTTATCAAATCAACAGTTTCTATAGCATCAAAAATTTCTTTAAACATGTTGTAGCAACAATTATAGCTTGATTTCACATCTAAATTATTTTGCAGTGTTATTTTTATTTTATTATTTCTATTAAAAATATTTACCAGTTCCTTTGCTGTAATCTAACAATACTTTTATACAGGTTTATAATCCTCCTTTAATTGATGTCAGCATTTTAATGATGTTTGCATTTGATATGGATTCATTTATTAATCTATCATAACGAATTTACCTTCATGTTCACATCAATATTTCTTCCTATAAATTTCATTGTTTGTACTTGTTTTACGATTGAGTTCCTAATCTTTATCAATTTTTTTCTACGATTTGAGTAAAATAAATTTTTACCCACTTTTTACCAGCCTGTCTGTAACAATTTCTGGTAAAAATTTGACGTTTTTTTATACACATGCAAAAATTATATAATGTATAAGATGGCCAGTAATATATTTTTACATTATTTTTCATTAAAAACTGAGGAGGGTCTTTAGCCAAAAAAACAGCTTTGCAATAAATATGGTTTGAGAAGAATAATTATACAGGGTGTTCCGGTTTGGGTCCTGAATACTTGAAGGGGTGATTCATCGGTTCATTTTGAGCAACAAATTGTATGGAAGGGAGGGTCGAATTTCAACACTCACCGAGTTACAGGGTGTCTAAAAAAAGTCCTTCGGAGAAGTAGGTACAAGCACTTAATGAATTATAACTTCTAGCGTATTGAACCTAGAATATCCAAACTAGGCGCGTTTGATAGACAATTGATTAGTGTTTATTAAAGTATAACCGCAATTGCCATCGGTACTTTTACTGAGGAGATATTAATCTCCAAAAATATTTTTTTTTAATTTTTCAACATAAATTTTTATGGAAATCGCATTTTTCTTGGAAAAATGCGTAATAAATATTTTTTTTTTTATTATTATTTTGAGGCGGCATAAATTACCTACAAAGTCACCATACAATTTTTTTACCTGAGACTTATGGTTTGTCCAGTAGAAAGGTAACAAAAAACGTCCTTTAATTGCCAAATCAGATATTTTAATTGAAAAATTCAGGTAATTAAGGTAAATGTGGGTTTTTTGTAGAATAATTGATTGGAGGT
The DNA here is from genome assembly GCA_963920725.1 of Rhamphomyia laevipes. Taxonomy (NCBI): domain Eukaryota; kingdom Metazoa; phylum Arthropoda; class Insecta; order Diptera; family Empididae; genus Rhamphomyia; species Rhamphomyia laevipes. The sequence goes on along the minus strand of OY987255.1, from coordinate 60,671,994 downwards.
AGTTGTAATTACGCTTTTAAAACTTGCCGACACTAATTTCTAAGTAATTAGGCTGTTAACCTTGCAATAAAGTAAGCGATTACCTCTTTTTATAAAATAATTGTCTGGTTTTATAAAATGTTTTTGTATAAAAGAAGTGCATTGAATATGTGACATATTCAGTTGTATTTTAAATTTTAAAAAGAAAACAAGTGAATAATTAAAATGGCAGAATTTACCAATGAGGAGTATGCAGACATACACTACTTTTATGGGCTAGCTAATGGAAATGCTTTGGCTGCTCGAAAAGCGTATGGTATTACAGTTATGGACTTTTACGTATGGGGAACGATGAAGGAGGAAGTGTATTCCACAGAAATAACAACATGTGAAGAATTGAAGCAACGAATTGAAGCAGCAGCTCAGAAAATTAGAGACCAATTGCCAACTATTCGTATTACAAGAGCAATTCAAAAACGAGCACTTGCTTGCATTCAGATGGGAGGAGGTCATTTTGAGCAACTGCTATAATCTTAAAAATAGATAAATGACAATTAACAATAAAAATATTTTAATTTTAAACCCAAAATTTTTATTATTTTTTATTTTAATACTTTTAGTACCTGATTTTTCCATTTAAAAACCTTTTTGTAATCTTTCTACTAGGCAAACCATAAGTCTCAGGTAAAAAATTTGTATGGTGACTTTGTAGGTAATTTATGCCGCCTCAAAATAAAAAAAAAAAAAAAATATTTATTACGCATTTTTCCAAGAAAAATGCGATTTTCATAAAAATTTATGTTGAAAAATTAAAAAAAATTATTTTTGGAGATTAATATCTCCTCAGTAAAAGTACCGATGGCAATTGGGGTTATACTTTAATAAACACTAATCAATTGTCTATCAAACGCGCCTAGTTTGGATATTCTAGGTTCAATACGCTAGAAGTTATAATTCATTAAGTGCTTGTACCTACTTCTCCGAAGGACTTTTTTTAGACACCCTGTAACTCGGTGAGTGTTGAAATTCGACCCTCCCTTCCATACAATTTGTTGCTCAAAATGAACGGATGAATCACCCCTTCAAGTATTCAGGACCCAAACCGGAACACCCTGTATATATGGTTTTGATATTAGATAATTCGATGTGCTTTTTAACACAAAATATTTTTTATTTTCGGTAAATTTTTTTCGTTATATATTTTTAGAAAGGGATAAAAAACATGTTGAGAAAGAGGAAAGAAATATAAAATATATTTTATAATGTTGAACCATATATATGCGTCTTTAACCTATATTGTTTCTTCTTGCATTTTTTGTTTTGTTTTTTTTTTTTTTTTTTTTTTCACAAGAAATTTTCAAGGCCAACTTTTTCAATTTATTTTTGAAAAATTTAATTTTCATATTTTAGAATTTTAAGTTTTTATGGAATCAATTAAGAGTGTTTTGTGACGGACTTTGAAGTAAAAAAAATTGACTTCGATTATTTGATTTGTTGAGGTCGGCACTCTATATGACTACATTACTTAGGTGAAGAGGGTAAGGTGTAAGGTCTCGTTTGTAGTATCAAATTAAAACCCTTATTGGGCAGAGTATGAAATGAATCTGAAAAAATCATTAATTTTGGTAATATAAAACAAACATATATTTGATATTTCATATGAAAAACTGAAAATGCCATCACTATTTATGTAAATATTATGTAATATATCATGCAAAATATTACTAACCAACTACGAGTTAATTAGGTACCCCTAATTTATATAAATTTGTATAAAGTTATAGAATTTGTATGTATGTATTGTAAAATTTTATTTGTTGTATAGCGCGAAATAGTTTTCTATATTTATTTCATATTTCATTCAAGCTGCTAATTAGGGGTACCAGATAACTCGTAGTTAGTTAGTAATATTTTGCATAATATATTACATAATATTTACATAAATAGTGATGGCATTTTCAGTTTTTCATATGAAATATCAGATATATGTTTGTTTTATATTACCAAAATTAATGATTTTTTCAGATTCATTTCATACTCTGCCCAATAAGGGTTTTAATTTGATACTACAAACGAGACCTTACACCTTACCCTCTTCACCTAAGTAATCCCATACAATTTCAGGGTCCTATGTAGTCATATAGAGTGCCGACCTCAACAAATCAAATCGAAGTCAATTTTTTTTACTTCAAAGTCCGTCACAAAACACTCTTAATTGATTCCATAAAAACTTAAAATTCTAAAATATGAAAATTAAATTTTTCAAAAATAAATTGAAAAAGTTGGCCTTGAAAATTTCTTGTGAAAAAAAAACAAAAAAAAAAAAACAAAACAAAAAATGCAAGAAGAAACAATATAGGTTAAAGACGCATATATATGGTTCAACATTATAAAATATATTTTATATTTCTTTCCTCTTTCTCAACATGTTTTTTATCCCTTTCTAAAAATATATAACGAAAAAAATTTACCGAAAATAAAAAATATTTTGTGTTAAAAAGCACATCGAATTATCTAATATCAAAACCATATATATAATAATTATTCTTCTCAAACCATATTTATTGCAAAGCTGTTTTTTTGGCTAAAGACCCTCCTCAGTTTTTAATAAAAAATAATGTAAAAATATATTACTGTCCATCTTAATATTAGAGCGTCTTTGACACATGCCACCTGTATCTCAGAAAATGAATTACTAAATTTCATATTTTATTTTGGAACTGGATACTAAGAGAATACTATAAAAAAAAATTATAAGCAAAATTTTTGTCGCTTGTAAAATTTTATATGGAAATTCGAGGCGTACTAGTAGGATACTTAGTTTAAATGGTAATATAAATTATTGCTATTGATAAAAGAGACCCCTATATTTAAAATACAGGCGCGGTTATATAATTTTATTATAATTTAGGTACAAATATATAAATTTTAAAAACATAATTTCGATTATTATAGGAGGTGGGAAGTATTATTGGAAAAAAAGGAGAAATCGTAAATCGATTCCGTGAAGAGGTATATGGTGTTACTATTATATTATTTTAATGAAAATAATAATTTGTTTACAACTCAGTCTGGTGCTAAGATTAACATTTCTGATGGATCGTGTCCTGAACGCATTGTAACAGTATCTGGCACTACAAGTTCTATATATTCAGCATTTTCTTTAATTACTAAGAAATTCGAGGAATGGTGTTCTCAATTTAATGATGGATCATCAGGAGGAAAAACACAAATTCCTATCAGACTGATAGTTCCTGCAAGTCAATGTGGATCTTTAATTGGTGAGTTTTAAAAATAGTAATTTTGTTTAAAAGTATTCTAATATACAAATATATTTTATATTCATCCATAATAATATCTTTCTTTGACTATGTAATGTAATTATATGGTGGATTCGATTAGATTAGATAAATAAGAAGTGTTAAGGCAGAGATGCGAACTTCCGCCTCTCAACACTGCAACCTAGAGAGATTTCTTATGCCTATCCTACTGCTATTTGGTCTGTTGATATTCAGGATTCTATAGAAGCGCAGAGTTTCTTTAGCCGAAACATTTAAAAAAAAAAAATATATCATTCATGGATTATATATATGATGGTGTTTATGGTTTATATAATATGATTATATATAAAAACGTTTTATAGGCCCTGTTCTAACATTCCATATCTTATAATTAATGTGTCTGTTGCTGGGCAAAATAAATATCAAATTTTGTTGTATTTTGTTATTAAACAATAAAGTTTAAAAATGAGCAGCATAGAATTATTCATATTCAATAATATTTAAAATATAATTTGAAAATTTTAAAAATATATTTTTTTATATAAATATTGCATATTATATAAATATTTTTATATATTTTTTATAATTACACTTACATATTTTAAAATTTAATATTTAACAAAAAAAACTCTATAAAAAACTATAAAATCTTACTCAATAATTATTTAAAATTCAATATAAATTTTTTAAAATAACTTAAAAATCACTTTAAAAAAAAATCAAACTTTTTTTGATATAAATTTGTACTAGTCGCCCAAAAATTTCTGGTCGAGTAAAACGGCGACTGTAGTCGCCAAAAAGCGAGTCGAGAGCGACTTCCATCATACCGAATATTCGCTAAAACTCTCGCCGGCGAGTGTTTGGGCGACTTCTATCATACCAAATTGTCAAAGTCGAGACGAGGCGAGAGTCGAGTCGACTTCTATCATAGGGGTAAATTTCAGCTACATGGTTTTTTATCACACTTTCATAATTCTGATTAAAAAGTTTTGGAAATTTATTTTTGTAATACATTTGTTCACTATCAACATTACTATTTTTTACATTTTTAATAGAAAATAAATTTCTCCATCCTTTATATAGAACATTTAACCAGTCTCGTCCTAATAAAGGAATAAAATCTTTTTCAGACTTTATGACATAAAATATCAAAAAATGTATCAATTTACTATCAAATAAATCATTAACACGTGCTTCTAGCGCAGCAACAACAACAACTTTTTCACCTGTAAACACTGTTAAATTTTGGTCAACCTTTGTTAAATTAAATTTTTTTAAATGTTTTAAATATTTTTGTTCCGATAAAATTGAAAAACAAGCGCCAGAATCTAATTCCATATCAATTGCAATACAATTAACTCTAACATTAATTAAAAGACTATCATTTAATTTTAAAATATTTTTTGAAATGTTACATAATCTTAACGCAGATATATTTGAAATTTTACCTTCTTCCACAGCATGTATATTACCAGTTTTTCCTTTTTTTTCTTTACAAGTACTGGCATAGTGCCCTTTCTTCTGACATCTGTAACACGTAATATTCTTCACGTCGTTGGATGGCTTTAATTGTTTCTGACGTTCTTGTTGCTGCTGCTTCCATTTAGGATTAAAATTTTCAGATGAACGATGAGAACTTTTAGATTTTGATCTTGACTTGCTTTGATAATTATTTTGGTGGTTTCTACCAATCCAATTTTGTTGAAAGTTTTGATTATTTATCAATGATGATGATTGCATACCTCATACTTCTTTGGCAGTAAGCTCCATAGTTAAAGCTGTTTGACAAATTTCCGAAAATATTTTCGTTAAAGGTTCGTCTAACAATTTTCGCTGAATATGAGGGTCTTTTTGTGACCATATAAACTTATCACATAAAGCTTGGTCCAAATAGTTACCAAATTCACAATTTTCAGCTAGAGTTTTTAACTCAACTATATAGTCTTGTAGGTTTTCATCTTGTCGAAAAACTCTTTTCATAAATTTGTGTCTTTCAGCTCTAGTATTAGTTTTAGGCTTGAAATAATTTATTAGCAGTTTTATGATTTGTCCATACGTATAATTACTGACTAATTTTGGTGCTATTAAAGATTTTAATATTTTATATAAGTCTGCACCAGCAAACGAAATTAATAATGAAGATTTTTTTGAATCTTCAGTATTGTTTAAAATAAACAGGTGATCCAGCCTTTCACAGTACTGTTCAAAATCTTCACCGATTATAAATTGTTCAATGGATCCAATAAATCCATTATGCATGGCTGTTGGCTTTTTTTCATCCAAAGTCATTTTATATAAAATTTACCATTAGCGTGTAATATTCAAGGTTATTAAAAATTACACGTGGTTTTTTTTTTTGTTAGAAACAGCCAATAAAATATTATAATTAATATTTTTATTATAATAAGGTTTTTCACAAAAATATATTTTTCTGCTTCTATTTTATGTATATAAATCTTAGAATGAGATTTTTTTTTTTTTTACAATCTTAAAATTTTTTCACAAAATTATTTTTCATTCGCCAATTTTATATAAATTTAACCAAATTTATTTCCTCGTCGCCAAATAATGTGTCTGTTGCTGGGCAAAATAAATACAATCACAAGACTCAAATCTTTGTTTCTTAAAATTAACTTTATTTAATAATTGTTCTTACAAGACTGAAAATACAGATTCGTTCTCGTGTAACAATCACTCAATGCAATGATCGTGAGTGATAATATTTATATAATAATAATGAGTAGTAATATTTAATAACAATATTTGACATCTTCTTGAATATGATAGTAATTAGCATATAAATTTGGTTTGGTATAGTTTTTTTTTTCTCGTTGCTCGTTCCATTTACGAGGAACATAGGGCGTCTACTAGGTTTGGTATAGTAATCTAAACCATATTTATATTCAAATTACTATCATATTTTCTTCTTCTTTTATTTCCTATCCACTATGGATATTGGCCATCATTGTTTTATTTTTTTCTCTGTCGTGAGCTGTCCTGAATAGTTCACTTAAGGATATGTTGAACCATTCACATAAATTTTTGGTTCACGTTTTTCTTCTTCATCCTCTTCTCCTTGTACCAACTACTTTTCCTTCTGAGTTAGTTGTAAAATTATGTATTTTACCCCCTATTATTATATGGCCAAAGTAACTTAACTTTCTTGCTTTAATTATATTTATCAGTTCTAGCTTTTTACCAACTCTATTCAGCACTTCTACATTTGTCACCCTGTCTCTCCAGGAAACTTTGATCATCCTTCTTTGCATCCACTTCTCAAATGCTTCTTTTTCTTTATTTCTTTCTTGTTCATTGTCCATGTCTCGGCTCCATATAATAAGGTTGACCATATGTAACATTTTAGTAGTTTAATTTTTAATTTTATATTAATTTCATTTCTACAAAATACTTCCTTCATCTGATTAAAAGCTGCTCTTGCTTGTTCAATTCTTCCCGAAATATCTGTACTGTTGCCTCCTCTGGAATCTATTACATTACAGTATCTAAATACTTGATACGTTCTACTTTATTAACTATTTCCCCGTCTATTTTTAAATTATGAACGCAACTGTTTTCATTCCCCATTATTAAATATTTGCTTTTTTTCTTGTTCAATTTTATTCCATATTGAAGACAGTATGTGTTTACTTCGTCAAGTAATATTTGAAGATCATTAATATTTCCAGCCAACAAAATTGTATCATCATCAAATCTAATATTATTAATTATTTCACCAATTACTTTAATTCCTAGTTCTAAGTCACTTAAAGCTTCTTTAAAAATAATCTCGGAATATGAATTAAACAATATTAGTGATAAAATACAGCCCTGCCTTACACCTCGCATAATTTCCATTTCTTCCGAATTCCCATCCGGTGTTTTGCTGATGCAAGCTGGTTCCAGTATAGATACATTATAATTCTTAGGTCTTTTTCCTGTAGGTTTTTAATTTTTAATACTTCTATTAATTTTTCGTGTTTCACCGTGTCAAAAGCCTTTTCGACAATCTGATGATACAATACAATTAAAAAAAAATATGTTGACAAAACAGCAAAAATCTATTGTCAAATTGCTTTTTTTTTTATTTTCAAGTTGGTGAATTTAACTCCTGTGTTGTGGCAACCATAGAAGATAATATATACTTAATAGATCGCCAACTCTCAAATATCTATAACAGCGCCACTCTTACATATAAATTGGAATTGGAACTGAATTAATCATGACCCTATTATTTTTTTTTCACTCCCAACCCTATTCTTTTTTTTTTCTCCCATAACGCCCATAACCCTATTTTTTTTGTTTTTTTTTAATTATAAATAAAAATAAATAAAGAAAATAATTTATATCAAATTTTTTATTTTACTGATTTTGCTTTAATATTTGAAGGCTTTTTTTTGTATTGGGTCATCCGTTGCTGCCTGCATCCTGGAGGAACCGGAAAGTTTTCTGTTGCGGCCATAACAATAATTATGTATAAGTAGTTTTATACAATAATTTAAAAATTTAGAGATAGTGTATTGTCCATGTTTCTTCAAAATGTATTCTGCAAACTCTTAAATTCTTATAAATTTTATCATCAGAGAAACCTTGATTTATTTCTGGAATTATAGCTTTCCATTTCTTAAAAATTGTTAAGCATTTTTTAGGATTTGGAAAGCGATGTTTGGTGCCACTTAAATTTTCACAATACGGAACACAACATTTAATGCTATACATTTTTATAATTGTCTTAATTGTCTTTCTTTTTTATTTTTAAATTTACAAATTCCCAAATATATTTTCTAAACACGCTAAACACTGATCAAATATCAAAACATATGAATACAAAAACACAATCGATTTTAATTTTAAATGTTTGTAATCCTAATCATAAACATAACCTCAAATATAAAATTGATAAAAAATTGCTAAAAATGAAAAATTGATAAAATGACACTAAAAACGACACTAGCGCTGCAGAAATTGAAATCGGAAATAATATCAATTTTATAAACCATTTTCTTATTTTCTTCGAAGTTGAACGGCCGTGGTGGCAACATTGCCGCCGCACGGAAAAATTAGAATTAGAGATATCATGCGGCAACGCACCGCATGCGTTAACGTAGTGCGTTGTCATCTAATCGGTTACATAAGAATCTATGGTTTCTAATTTTGCCGCACGGCAAAACGCACGTCTGTTTCGAGCATTATGCTATTTTTTTTTAATTGTATTGTATCATCAGATTTTGTGTCGATTATTGATATTAATATTTTGTGTTTATTATTATCACAATTTTATAAATACAATAAAAACTAATATTTTGTTTTATTTCACAACAAATTTAAAAATGTCATAATTCGCTGCATCGCCGGACGCGCAAGAAATATGCACATATAATTCACTATCAGTCAACGCATGCGTTGCCGTGCGGCAAAAAAACGCACGTCTGTTTCAAGCATAATACCGCAATTACAATTGACGCTTTCTAGACGCATTCTAGACGTAGCATTTGTCAAAATAAAGTTGAAATGTATGGAGTTGTATGAGAGTAGTTACAATGCACGCAGGCTAAACGTAGCCTACGTAAAAGTTGGCCAACTTTTAATTTTTTCGCGTTCATCGCGCTTTGCAGTGTCAAAATATAGAAAAAATTAAAAATTTAAAAAAAAATTTCAATTCAATTCAAAATTTCAAAAGGTATTTTATTAATTAAAATTCAAGAATTTAAGAATTTACAAAATTAAATTTAGAAATAATATTTTTCTGTGAAAAAAATGTAAACAAACAGTTGTTATTTACCACATCTACGTTTTCTATTGTGTCTACTCTTTTTGTAAACCGCGTTCGAACGCGTTTAGAGAGCGTAATGAAAGCGACAATGTAACTCAAGCATAAAACCAAACTGTGATTCGCTAATTCCATCTTCCATTTTCTTGTATATTCTTTTATGTATTATTTTTAAAAAAATTATTAACGCGTGATTTATTAATGCTCGAAACAGACGTGCGTTTTTTAGTGCGTTTTGCCGTGCGGCAAAATTAGAAACCATAGATTCTTATGTAACCGATTAGATGACAACGCACTACGTTAACGCATGCGGTGCGTTGCCGTATGATATCTCTAATTCTAATTTTGCCGTGCGGCGGCAATGTTGCCACAACACAGGAGTTAAATTCACCAACTTGAAAATAAAAAAAAAAACAATTTGACAATAGATTTTTGCTGATTTGTCAACATAATTTTTTTTAATTGTATTGTATCATCAGATTTTGTGTTTATTATTGATATTAATATTTTGTGTTTATTATTATCACAATTTTATAAATACAATAAACACTAATATTTTGTTTTATTTCACAACAAATTTAAAAATGTCATAATACGCTGCATCGCCGGACGCGCAAGAAATATGCACATCTAATTGACTATCAGTCAACGCATGCGTTGCCGTGCGGCAAAAAAACGCACGTCTGTTTCAAGCATAAGCATATAGTTCTGTAATCTTTACATTTTGAAGCATTCTTATTTTTAGGTATTAAGGTAAAAGTTGATTATTATGTATTTGTTTTCCATTAATACTATTTATGAATTTGTTTTCCATTAAAACCATGGGAAAAACTTCTGCATCAATAACGCTGAAGCATCACTTCTAGGGTTTTCAGGTTTTTGAAGAATTTAAATTTCAGGTTTTACTAGTAAATTTGCATCTTGGCTTGGCAATATGTATATTTTCTAGTTACTGCTAAAGATGCTTCCATTTTCCGCTGGAAATAATATATCTATTAATATTATTATACTTCATATAGTTATGTTTAACAGCGATTTATGTCCAAAAGTTTTTTGTAATTAACATTACCTTTGTAACAAACAGGGCTTTGTTCAAAATTGCTCATCCTTATTTTTTTTTATTGATTTAAAAATTAATAATTTTATATTTTTATTTCTTTTATTTTTAATTATAACGAAAATAATAAATAATATAATTAAAATAACTATAATAAGTATAAATATGCGTAATCACGAATCCAACCTGTGTACCAAATTTCATTGAAAACGGATAATAATTACTATATGGTGTAGCTGTAGAACATATGAAATATTCTTTGGAAACTAAGTTGCTCATATATTAGTTTCCCATGAACACAATAAAGGTACCTGATACAAATTTTTAAATCGTAAAATATTACAACATAACAATCACCTCTCATTAAAGTTTTTCAATGAATTTAAATCTTTTTTAGCCAAATAAAAGCAAATGTGGTTGATATACAAAATACTATGTTCAATAAATTGCTTCGGCAAATGCTATGAGTTCTAAATTATTTTAATTCTTCAATTAGTTCTATTTTATTTTATATTTGTTCTATGTAATCATAATATTCAAGAATTATATTTTAATTATATTTATAGGCATTATTATTATTTTAATTATAATTATAGGTAAAGGTGGATCTAAAATTAAGGAAATTCGGAACACAACTGGATGTTCCATTCAAGTTGCTAGTGAAATGTTGCCAAACTCAACAGAAAGAGCTGTAACTCTAAGTGGAACAGCAGACCAAATAACACAATGTATCTATCAGATATGTGTAGTTATGCTTGAGGTTGATTTTTGATACAAATTGTAATTTACATATTATTTTATTCGTATTTAATATTGTAGTCTCCACCGAAAGGCGCTACCATACCTTACAGACCAAAACCACAGATGAATGGACCAGTAATTCTTGCCAACGGACAGGCATATACCATTCAGGGAAACTATGCTGTTCCGGCACAAGAGGTATTTATTCTCGTATATTATATAAAGATTATCCATTACAATTGTGATTGCTTGTCATGTTAAATCCATTTTAAATTCATATAGATTCCAGAAAACTCGTATATACAAATTTTGGCAATATTTTAATATTTTGGGAAAAGCAATCGTAAAGGTTCGCCCAATTTGACTCAAAAAGTGTTCACAATCGACTAATGTTGTATTCGTGTAATTGGGAATTTGATCAATTGTACATTCGGGGCATTTTACTTTCGTTCAATTACGCATTCTTTAAATTTACCTTCGGTAAAATGATTACTTAAAACAAGAACAAAGCTTAAATATATTTAAAAGAAATTAGTGTCTATTGATCTGGATTTTGATAGATAATATAACTTTTCGAAAAAACGATTTATTTTTAACAGAACGCATATCGTGGAATTTGTGACGTTTCTGAAAACGTATCGAATTGGATTATCGTTCGTTTGAAAACGAACGTAAATTTATAAAAATGCTTTCCATTGCAGCCATAATATTGTTGAAGTTAAATCACAATATTTGCTGTCTTGCTGAAGATAACTCATAATGTTTTCTGTTATTGTTGAAAATAAATCATAATGTTTGTAAAATTGCTGCAGTGATTTATTATTGTTTTTAATGTTAAATTTCTTTGACCAAAAATTTCAATCTTTTTTCAAAAAAATCAATTTTTTTTGTTATCTAAATCAATTTTCAAATTTCTTTATCCAAAAAAAAATCAATCATTTTTTTGCTCTAGACCACTTTTTAAAAATCTCGATTTTTAGCAAGATTTACCCCTCCATTTACCAATACCAATACGTATACTTTTTCAATTGACAACAGTAATTTTGAAGTTTCAATAGTCATCTCGTAAATTTAATAAAAAAAACTTGAAAAGTATTGAATATATTGAGTATTTAATACACAGAAAAGTATTTAATATTTAATTATAAATTAACAGAATTAAAGTTATGGAATGTGCGTTAGCTGAAATATTTGCTTCTTTAAATTTAATTTAAATGTCAAAATTCTACTTAAATTCAACTGTCAAACCACACAAATACAAACAAACAAACAAAAAAATCAATCTGGTCACAAATTTCTTTGAACACATTAAATCTCAAATTTTTTGATCTGTTCAGATTCAGAGAAATTTAACATTAATTTTGTGTTGAAGAAAAAAATAATTTTAGAAATATTTTGATTATTTTATATTTTTTTAATGTAAATTCAAAATGTAGTGATATACTTTTACGAATAGTATGAAATACTATGAAGTCTGGTGATGGGTTGGATGGTCAAAAAAAAAAGTTCGCTCAAAATTTTTTAATATATGAGCAACTTAGTTTCCGAAGAATATTTTCTTTATGCTCTACAGCTTGTAATTATTATCCGATTTCAATGAAATTTGGTACATAGGTTGAGTTCATGATTCTGCATAGGTTGACCAAATTACAGGTTAGTAGGATTAGGGGGTCCATGTTAAATTTCCGATTTAATTTTTAATTTTTTTTTTTCATATGTTCTACAGCATATAGTAATTGTTAACCGATTTTAAAGATATTTTATATATAGGCTAATTTTGTGATCTAGTTGGCTCTCCTGAAATTTGGAGACCTTCAGGGGGTTCCTAGAAAACAGTTTTAGTTTCCGAATTTTATATAATTACGTGTTTTATAGCATGTAATTATTATCTGATTTTAATGAAATTTGGTACAAAGGTAGACCTTCTGATTATGCATGTGTTGGCCATGATAGAAGTTAATACCTTCAGGGGGTCCATGCTAAAATTTCCGATTAATATTTCATATGTTCTAGAACATATGGTAAATATTATTCAATTTCAATGAAATTTTGTACACAGGTTGGATTCGTGATTACGCATGTGTAGACTAAGGTAGAAGTTAGTAGCCTGAGGGGGTCCATGCTTAAATTTCCGATTAATATTTCATATGTTCTAGAACATATGGTAAATATTATTCAATTACAATGAAATTTAGTACACAGGTTGGATTCGTGATTACGCATGTGTAGACTAAGGTAGAAGTTAGTAGCCTGAGGGGGTCCATGCTTAAATTTCCGATTAATATTTCATATGTTCTAGAACATATGTTAAATATTATCCAATTTCAATAAAATTTTGTACACAGGTTGGATTTGTGATTACGCATATTTATACTTATTATAGTTATTTTAATAATATTATTTATTATTAAACAAATAAAAATATAAAATTAAATCAATAAATAATAAAGAATGAGCAATTTTGAAGAAAGCACTGTTTGTTACAAAGATAATGTTAATTACAAAAAACTTTTGGACATAAATCGTTGTTAAACAACATACTATGAGTTATCTGCTCCCCCTAGTTAGCAGCTTTTTTTTTATGTATTTTGAAATAACATAATATAAATTTAACAAAAAAAAACTGTGATTTTAAGGAAATTCATTTGTTTATTTTAGTAAATTTATATAAATAATTTAATTATTAATTTTTTTATTTTAAAAATATAAAATCAAAATTTATATTTAAAAAATCAAAGTATTAAAATTTTTTTCAAAATCAATTTCGTATAATTGTTTCTCATTTTCAAATGAAAATTATAATCGTTTTAATTTTATTTTTGAGCAATTTTATTTTATATATATATACAGGGTGCCCGCGCTACGTGTGCTTTAATTTCGGGAGGTGATTGGGCATGACCATAAACGAAAAAAAATCGTTCTACAGGGGGCTCTAAAATGCACCGTTACCGAGATACAGGGTGATTAATATGTAATGAAGATGCTTTTTTTATTCGACAGGTAATGGTAGCTTTATTTTGATGTATCATTTGATGATATTAAATGCCAAGGTGCAAATTTAGCATCTCAAAGTTGGATTTTTTTTTTTACTAAAATCAAAATATCTCAAAAAAGTTACGTAATAATTTTTTTTTAATTTTAAATTAACCGCCATTTTATTCTCTATCAAAAAGCTGAAGGTTTGAAAGCTGTACCTGACGTACAGCTTTTTTGAGATACTTTGATTTTCAAAATAAAAAAAAAAAAAATCTAACTTTGAGATACTAAATTTCCACCTTGGCAACACTTAATATCATCAAATGATCATCAAAATAAAGCTACGACCATTACCTGTCGATTAAAACATAAATCATAATAAGAATCTTGATTAAATAGTTTGCAAAATTTTGCCATTTATGTAAAACTGTAAAAAAAAAATTAATCACCCTGTAGAACGATTGCCCGCCTGTAGAACGATTTTTTTTGGTTTTTCGTCATGCCCGATCACCTCCCGAAATTAATGCACTCGTAGTGCGGGCACCCTGTATATGTTAATTTGAATAAACTTTTGCTAACTGCCCGATATCAATCATTTAAATTTTATTTTTTAATAATATTTAAGTTTACAATATAATGTAAACTTAATAATAAAAATCCGATGGAGGCAGAATAAAAATCCGATGGAGACTTCAGTTCCGTCGGATTCAAAATTGGTACTCCAAATTCCGACGGAATGATATGAACGTGTTGCATGATTTAAGTTTTTTCGAAATTATTAGGTTAGGTTAGGTTAGAAGTGGCGGTCGAAAAACCACGCATAGACCACCACGGGTCCTTAGCGATACCACTGTTAGCGGCTATTGAACATTTGACATGTTGTCTCCCATAAGATCTAGGAAATTGGTGGCCTCCGCGAATTTGAGAAGAGCTCTCACTGCACATTTGGCCGCCTCATCCAGATCTGTGAGGAATGCGCGACCTAGTATTAGCGACCTTCTTGCTACGGCCGGGCAGTAGCACAGAAGATGCTTTAGGGTTTCCTCTTGCCCCGTGTCGTTGCAGTATCTGCTGAGGTTAGTGTTGGTGAGACCCATCCTGTGTGCATGTTTGCCAATCAAGCAGTGTCCGGTAGAGATACCTACTGCTTTCCTACATTGCGCACGTGATAGGGTAAGAATTGAAGCGGTTTTTTTTGCGTGCCCCACATAATCTTAGTTATCCTGCACGTTGTTAGTTTATTCCAGCGCAGCCTAGCTTGAGCTAGGGCCTTGCTATCGAGAATTATACGATTGTAGCGAAGGTAGAACGTGCTCAGGTGTGGCTCCCAAGAGATTAGCACCGCTCTTGGCAAGCCTGTCTGCTGCTTCGTTTCCTGCGATATCACAGTGCCCTGGCACCCAGCACAACACCACACTCTTGTTAGTATACAGAGTCTGAAGTGCTAGATGACAGTGAAGCACCAGCTTATATTTAATATACGCGCTAGCCAGAGCTATGTAGAGATATACGTTTGTGTGAGTTTTTGCGCGCTCGTGAGCAATTTCTGCAGCTTTTTGGATCGCCAGAATTTCTACTTGGAAGATGCTACAATGATCTGGTAATTTGTAGCTAAGGTTGATCTCAAGGTCTGGAGAGTACTGCCGCACCCACTTCAGTGTCCATTTTGGATCCATCCGTATAGATGTTGGTCGAGTCAGTAGGGTCTGGGCCTCTTTGCGCCCAATATTCCCTGCTTAGTAAATCAATACTGTATCTGCGACGTAGTGAGAGGAAGGGAACTATGTAATCGGATTCACCTTTTAGGTTCAAGCCGATCCTTGAGTGTCCGAACTCCCTACATTTTAGCTGACCTGTTTGCTTCAAGCGGAGCGCACCTTTCGTTGCCACGTTTTTAGCAAATATATCAACCTGTTCGAGAGAAAGTATCGTGTTTAACGCATCTGTGGATGTGGTTCTCAGTGCACCAGTGATCCCCAGTCCCTGTATTCTTTGAGTGTTTGCGAGCTTTGATCTATTCGCTTTTTTGTCCATGGCTGGCCACCATACCACAACCCCGTATAACATGATAGACCTAACGACGGCTGTATAGATCCACCGAGTTAGTTCGGGTTTTAGACCCCACGTTTTTCCAAACATACGTTTGCAAGTGTAGAACGCATTGTTCGCTTTGAGAACCTGTTCTTCTAGGTTAAGTTTCCAGCTTAGTTTACTGTCCAAGATGACGCCGAGAAATTTGGCCTGTTTGGAAAGTGACAGAGTAATGTTTCTCAGTTTAGGAGCTTGAAATTCCGGAATCCTATACTTCTTAGTAAAGAGTACAAGTTCCGTTTTCTATGGGTTGACTTTTAGGCCGCTGGCCTTCGCCCATTTGCTGAGCTTTTCCAGGGCTCCTTCAATAAGTTCACTGATGGTGTTTAGGTACTTGCCTACAGCAAGTACCACTACATCATCAGCATAAGCGACTAGTTTGACACCGCTCGTTTGCAATGTTTTTAGAATTTCATTCAGAACAAGATTCCAGAGGAGTGGTGATAGGACCCCGCCTTGTGGTGTACCACAGGTAACCTTAATTGTTGCGGTAGTGCCCCCCATTTCGACGTGATTAATCTATTTTTCAGGAGTACCTCAATCCAGCCTCTAACTACTTTGTTTATACGTGCTGAATTGAGTGCCCTGACTATTGATTCAATCGTGACATTGTTGAAAGCCCCCTCTATATCTAAGAAGGCTCCCAAAGTGTATTCTTTGTAGTGAAGACTTTTCGATGACTGAGACTACCTCGTGAAGAGCCGTCTCGACCGATTTGCCTTTTGTGTACGCATGTTGGGACTTGGATAGTACTAAGGGGTCTATACTCTCCTTTATGTACGCATCCAGAACTCTTTCCATTGTTTTTAGCATAAAGGAGGTTAAGCTGATTGGACGATAGTCTTTTGGGCTGACATGACTTATCTTGCGCGCTTTTGGTATAAAGATAACAGTGACATCGTTCCATGACTCTGAGTTCTTTTTTAAAAAATTTAAGACTGTCTTTATAATCCGCCCACAAGCCCGGCTCGTCTTTGCGTTTTGCCTGGGCAAACAATTTATGGACCATGTCACGTTGGTTTTTCAAATTCTAGTTCCACCAAGGTGGAGAGGTCTTACTAGAGGGCAGGCTTGCTCGAAGCTTGCTCTCAGAGTTCTTGTGAGAAATTGGACAGTAGCTTCCAGAGTTTGTACGTTCCAGATAGCTGCTGAGCATTTGTTTTCGAGTTTCTGCTCGACTAGTTTTACATACAGCTCCCAGTTTGTTTTAACTGGGTTTCTGAATGGCCTAGGAGTACTACTAGATTGAAAGTTTATATCAAACATAATGTACCTGTGGTCCGACAATGATGGTTTCTCTAACACTTACAAATTGTCAAGCACACAGGTATCGTTGTCTGAGAAGAGAGTAATGTCTAAAACATTTTCACTAGTCGGGCCAATGTACGTTGGTACATTGCCCCGATTAGCTCTCAATAGGTTGGAGCATAAAATGTAATTAAGTAGTAACTCACCCCTTGTATTGACATCTTTACTACCAGAGCGACGGAGCGACGTCTTGTTCCATCAAACCTAGGTCTTTCTCCACCTCTAGGTTCTCCAAAGTGTTCACGTTCTCGTCATCTGGTCGACGCTTTTTGAGACGTAGAAAAACCCTTCCACATCCCCAAACCGTCCACCGTCCCCA
>OY987255.1:60604272-60654275 GCA_963920725.1 Rhamphomyia laevipes | reverse complement strand
CCACCGTCCCCAGCTACCGGTTCGCATACTTTCAGTACCTTCCAGTCGCTGGAGGGTGTCATCTGGGTTTTGCCGCTGCAGTAGTCTGAGGGTGCATTCTGGTGGGAGTACTCGTGGAATTAGCACTTTAGCATTCGGAATGGATGGTATCTCCGCTCTGTCCACTATGGCCAAATCCGCGCCGTTCCAGGTGTCCTTGAGGAGTGGAACCGTCCTCTTGCACCAATCGAGAGTGTACTGATCTTTGCATTTAATCAATTTGACGTCTCTGTACCAGCCTGCTCCATCAAACGTTGGCATAACTTGGTCAGTTCGGCCAAATTGATCATGTGTTCCAGTAGCTTCATCTCCACAATTTTCCATCTTTCCAAGGACATACGTCCAAGTGGGTCACTGCGGTCGATCAAAGCCACCAGTAATTGTTTTCTATACAATTCCGCCATCGTCTTGTCGGTATTCAAGTTTTGTTTCTTCAGCAAGTCCGACTTTGAAGAAGTCGCCCTGCTGGTATTCGTTTGTAGGTTAGGGGGACAACCTAGTTGAGCGCCACTGCGTCGCTTTTTCTGAGTAGCTGGTGGTGTTTCTTCTTCAGCTCTTTTCAGACAGCTTTCCACTGGTTATCTCCTCTATTTTGTTGCAGAAGGTTGGATTATTTGCACTGCAACCTTTCTTCTCGAAGTGAGCTCTGCTTTCTGCTATCACAACTCTTTGGTTGTGTGGTCCGATTTATGGCCAAGGTTCGCTTCTAGCTTCAGTGCTGCTTTATATTTTGCCAGAGCTTGCCTGCCCACCCGTGTTGGTCTGGACCTGGAGGTACTAGGCCTGCCGGTATCCATTCCACCCTCGGTGAACGAAGCAGCTCTTCTTCTTCGTTGCTAAAAAGAGAAATTGCACTTTCCTGATCAGAGTGATCGACAGTGTCTGTTATTAATTGTTTGCCAGTAGCTAGACCACTAGTACAGCCTGACAAGCTCACCGTACTAGTTGCAGAGTCAATAATTATACTTCCAACACGACCTGCTCCAATCATCGTGTTAGAAAGGTTACCTGTGAGGTTACTGGCGACATGAGGTTTTACCCCCATGCCACTGCCGAAGTTTGCAGCCACGACCTCCTCCGACAGTTGTACAGATATCCCAGTACGCTTTTTATCTTTCTCGTTGTCCATATTCATTCCGTTTTCTAGGGTCCTCTTGGTTTCAGTACCTTCATCAATCTTCTGACCTTTGTGGCATGGTTGGACCTACCGAGAATGTTGCCATTCCCCCCACCATAGCTCAGAAGATCTCTATTCCTTACTCAAGCCTCCCCACCACGTCAAGGTGAGGACTCACGAGCGGGTCAAAATTATTAACAAGTAGTTGTTTTGTATTTTATATTAAATAATTTTTTTTGTGTATACAAATTTTTTTTAAAAATTATAAATCTTAAATAAAATTTTAAAAATGGACAGTATTTTTTTTTTAATATATTTGAAGATTAAAATGTATGTGAAATATAAATAAAATTAAAATTTACACATCAAAACAATTTTTTCTCGCGTAATAAGTATAATTATAACCAAAAAATATAAAATACTAAATTCAATCTGTTCTCATAGAAGAATGAAAAACAAAAAGAAAATTTATCTCATCAAATTGTTATTTGTATTGAATAACAAATATTTATGTTTTAACTGGCAACCACGGTTTTTTAAGAAAATCTAAATTTAAAAAATGTAAATATTCCGCTAGAAATTTTTGACGGAGAAATTTCATATGATATCTCGAGTCCAATCGAAATCTGGAATACTGTTTTCCACGGGAATCGAATTCGAAATTCGACTTCAGTTCCGTCGTTTTCTGGAATAGGAAAATTCCGACGGACAACAAATCGAAATATGCTCTCGATCCCGTGGAATCTGTGATAGACCTGATTACCAATATTCCACTTTTTATGTTAACTTTTGACAAATCTGAAGACATAAGAAATATATTTAATATAAAACGCATAAACCACATGAAAGTAAAAAGTAGAAGCTATTGGAAGTAATAATCAAATACCTCAATGTAAACGTTGCCAAAGACATGGACATCACATAAATACTGTAATAGAGAACCGTGCTGTGTTAAATGCGTTGGTAATCATTTAACAACCACTTGTACAAAAGGTAAAGAACTACCTGTCAAATGTTCAAATTACGCTTAAGCTCATCCTGCAAATTATAAGGGTTGTGCAATTGCAAAGGAATTACAAAGAAGAAGGAATATACAATCGAATGTCAAAAAAGTCGCAAGCGCTCCTGCTAAAGACGCGAATAAGATTAACAACGCTAATAACCAAAAAGTCATCAATGGGTTATCATATGCGCAGACAGCTAGGGAAGCAACTAACATAGATAGAACTGATACAAATCAGACAGAAATACTTACTCACAGACTAGATAGGATAGAAAATCACCTTCCTAGAATGTCATAGCCAATTCGTTTATAATGTCAAGTCAACACTTAAAAATAGCCACATGTAACGCCAACGGGATAAAAAACAAAACAAATGAACTGGAAATTTTCCTTAGCACTCATA
This sequence comes from Rhamphomyia laevipes, assembly GCA_963920725.1. NCBI lineage: Eukaryota > Metazoa > Arthropoda > Insecta > Diptera > Empididae > Rhamphomyia > Rhamphomyia laevipes. Next base: position 60,651,713 of record OY987255.1, on the reverse strand, counting down.
ACATTGATATCTGTCTACTAACCGAAACTCACCTAACAGAGCAAAGTTTCCTGAAAATTAGAAAATACGATATTCACCATACTATACATTCGGACAACCAGTGCTGTGTTAATAAAAGAAAACTTAAATTATTATGTAGAAAACGGTATACAAAACCGTGAATGTCATCTTACCATGATTGTAATTACAACAAAGCAAAAACTCACCATTGGCGCCGTTTACATTCCTCCGAGATATAACCTAACAAAGTGGATTACCTAAATATTCTTAACAAGCTAGGTGACAGATTCATCATAGGAGGTGACCTGAATGCCAAGCACTTAATCTGAGGTTCAAGATTATCAACAACTAAAGGCAAAGAACTGAAAGCTGCTATCAACGAGCATGGTTGTAATTTGCATTCGTCTGGCAACCCGACGTATTGGCCCAATAATAGGAACAAGACACCCGACGTACTGGACTTTTTTATATTTATGAAAGTTTCTACAGACTTCATCAATATAGAAGACAATTATGATCTAAACACGGATCACTCAGCGGTCATAATCAACCATAACGAAAAAATAATATTAAAACAAACAAAACCGTTACTGACAAATAGTACTACGGATTGGAATAGTTTTAAAATAGACCTGGAAAACTCGATCGACCTCAAAATCAAACTGAGAACGGTTCAGCAGCTGGAGGTGGAAACGGAGAAGTTCGCAAAACTTATCCAAACAGCAGCATGGTCAAATACCAAACACTGCAGCGCTAAGATGGTTTCCAATAAGTACCCTAACGCGATCAAAAATTTAATAGAAGAAAAAAGAAGATCCAGAAAAAGGTGGCAAAGCTCCAGAGACCCTGCTGATAAGAGCATATTGAACAGGAATATGATCTTATATTCTTGTATCTAGAGTTTCAGTAATGGTCAATTGTAGTAGGGTTAACTGCAAACGTACTAGATTAGAGATTCAGTAAAGGTAAAGTATATAATTTTAGTATTCTTATTTATTAGTTTTTAGTCGTATATTACTATTTATAACGGAAAGTATTTTTAAAAAATGTTGTTTTTTATTTATTTTTTATTTCATACTTTTTAGTCGGTCAAATATTTTAAGTTTTAGTCAGAAACTGTAATTTTTTTATATTGTTTATATATATTTACTATAATATATACATATATATGTTACAGTAAAACCGTTAATTTAGCCAATGTGTATATTGACTCGATAATGTATATACTCACTATTTTGATTAGCAAATCTATTCACAAAAAAACTTTATTTCGAAATATCTCTAATAATTTATTAAATATTCAAACCTTTCTCATATAATTTCCACCTTTTCCAAATATAATTCAGAAAGTATCAATTTTAATTCAGAAAGTATATGTATTGATATATTAATTTTGAAGTTTTAGAATAGTGTGTGGTGAATTAACCCAAGGTTCAAACTTCAAACCATAATAGTGGTGAAACTTCACAAAAATAATAAAAATGCTTTCACTAAAGTCTAACGTCAATGCATATATTTACTAGTTAATGCATGAATTGACTGCTGTTTACACATTTACTGTAAGATATATATACAATAGTATATATATATATAGTGCTAGGTCGAACTGTACCTAGTCTACATTAATTGTCTTGTTAAATAAAAACTCCTTGTCCTTATATTTTCACATATTATTTATTTAACAATATTATCTAATTTATTTATTTAATATTTATTATTACTAATTTATTTAATGTTTAAGTATTTATTTTTCAACTATTTATTAAATGTTAATTTAGTTATAAGATTTATGTAATGCACCACAAAAATAATTTTATTTTATTATGTAATTTTACTCGACTTAACTTTGCAAGATCTGTTAACGAACTGATACAGATTTTTGTAATATAATTTCTATTATACAAAATTGGTCAATTCAATTTAAATAATAGAAATGAGATTACTCTAAAATAATTTAATTTAATCATTCGATTATTTCATCCAATGGGAAATTAGTGCATTGATTGATTTAACAATGCAAGATCAATTTCAATTAGAGTATCGTGAGTGGTCTTATAATGCCGTACTCTAAAGTTAATATTTTACTTCGAATTTAATATTCTATTTCGAACTCCGTACCGGATGTCACTACATATATATATATATATATATATATACATATATTTGTGCGGTTAATAATAAATAACTCTAACTCAGGTTTAGCGAAAAGTCACTTATGCTTACTTGCAAAATTAACGGCTTATATATATATATATATATATATATATATATATATATATATATATATATATATATATTTATATATACATATGTATATTTTTTTTATTTTTGGCGGTACTCAACCAAATGTCAACGCGCAGTTAGTACAAAACCTTGATCAGAGAAATCGACATGTTTCACCGTGGTTAGTCATGGCCGAAATAAATAAAGGGTTTAAGAAAAAAAAGCACCAGGACACGATCTCATAACAACGGAATTACTAATGCAGTTGCCGAAAAAAAGAATATTAATGTTTCAAACTTAATTAACGCTTGTTTTAGGCTAATATATATGCCAATGACGTGGAAAGTGGCTGAGATGATTATGTTGCCAAGACCTGGTAAACCTCCAAATGAAACCAAGTCATACAGGCCGATCTCATTAATACCTATTCTATCAAAACTGGTCGAAAAATTACTTCTTAAAAACATGAAAATTATTATTGAAAACAATAACATTATACCAAACTATCAGTTTGGATTCCGATCAAAACATTCAACAATAGACCAGATTCACACTCACTAGAAGAAAGAAAAATATGCTCGGCAATTTTCCTAGGCGTCCACAAGCCTTCGATCGTGTATGGCAGGACCTGGTGATAACCGCTCGCAAGGTCTCGCGTCGTAAAGTATCTGGATCCTCCTAGTTGATCCAGGATTTCCTCAATGCGTGGCAACGTAAACGCGAGTTATAAATGATATTTAAATAATATGTCGATATTTATATATAAGTAAAACACAAACTTGGATAATTTTATATTTGTCTTTATTAATCAAGAGTAAAACTAGAACTAAATTTTTTATAAACTTAATCTAAAAGTAAAATTATTACATTCTATTTAGTGCTGAGATTAGCAAAATTAAACAAAGGTGAAGAAGAATTTATTAAATACAAATTATATGATAATATCATATTATGATTTAATACAAAACTGTGTGAACGGAAATTATTTAAATATGATATTTTACTGATTATGAAAAAACTATTTTGTGGGAATAGTTTTTCATAGAATATTTTAATATTTTTATATTTTCTAAGGAAATATGTTTTCTGATATAACTCTTCCCTCCTTAGGAGAAAGCTCTTCTAGGGTTTCTGTTACTCCATGAACTATACGAAATTTACAGTAAAAATATCCTAATATGATTATGATTACAATTACTATTATTAAGATAGTTATAAAATTGTATGCAACTTGATTATTTTTTTCAAATCTTAATTCAGTTATTTCTTTTGTATTATTTATTTGGTTAAGTATTTGTTTCATCAAAAGTTAATTTTTTATATGATTCATTAAAATTTATTAAATTATTTGGAATTGTAAATCTATGTCGGAATTCTTTTTGATTATTAGTTATTATATCATCGTTTATTTTTATGATACAATTGGAGAAAGAAGTTAAATAATTGACTTTTAAGTTAATTATTCTTCCATCACAAGTACTATTTAGAATTACATTATTTTGATTTTTTAATATTAAAATACCTTTTTCTATTTCTACAATTTTGGATGAATTAAATATTCTAGGACAATTTCTTTTTATTAAACAATTATTTCAAATTTTAAGATCTTTTATATCCTTATTAGAGGTTCATAATTATAAATTTTGTTTTTATATTTAATTATTGGTTGAGGTTCAAAAATTAATTCTTCTTGGTTTTTATTACTTATAGCTATTAACAGACTTTTTTCTTTATTAATAGTATGTTTTGGAATTAAAATTATAAAAATTATGTTATTTTGATTATCTTTTATTGTTCCTAATTTTATATTTGATATTTTTTCTATATATATATTATATTCATTTATCTCTTCACTAGTTAAAATATTGCTATGAATTATTCCTAATCTAGAGGAAGCTATAATTTCTTGAATATCGTCTATTCTATATTATTTTTAAGAATTTGGAGCTTTAATAAAAAATCTACATATGAAATATGCGAAATTATCTTCTTATTGGAATCGTTTAACGTTTCTAACTTGTCTATAATATAAATCCTATCCATTTTCTATAATATTTTTTATTTCATATAAACTGTCATTAAAATTTCTATTTATTTTAACTTGTTGATTAACATTATCAATAATATTATGATTGTTTATGGCAAGTACCTTAAGATGATTTTCGATTTCTTCTCGATCGTTTTCATCCATAGTTCCGTAGAGCCATTTATAAGTTGCACCCATAAAGTTAAAGAGACCTCTTTAGTGTCATGAGGAAGTAAAGTATTTATTTTATTTTTTATATTGTTTATTTCTGCTATTAATTTTTCGGCTTGAACTTTGTCTACTGTTGAAGGTAATTTTTTCTCGAAAATGCTAGCTATATTTTCTATTTCTGATATATTGATAATATGTAGAACAGTGCTGTAATTGACATTTAACCGTCGTTCGTATACTTGGATGTGATAGATTATGGACTCTGTGAAATATAGATTTCCGAAAATGTTTCGGAATATACGGCCTAGCGTTACCTGTTGACAAGTCGCAAAATATTTTAATGTCCGAGCCAATTACGGGTAAGTTTTGAAAGTTAAACGTTTTGTTGTTTTTTAGAATATCCAATTCTTCGTCTTGGATTTGTGCTTTAGCCACTTCTTCGTAGTTTATAGTTGAAGGCAGTGACAATTCCGATACTCGCGAAAGTGTGTCAGCTACAACGTTGTCTTTTCCACTGATATGCTGAATATCTGTGGTGTATTGTGTTATTACATCTAAATGTCGACGTTGACGTGGTTAAGCCTTATCTAAGTTTTGTTGCATAGCGTACGTAAGTGGTTTGTGGTCGGTGTATAAAGTAAATTCTCTTCCTTCCAACCAATGTTTGAATTGTTTAATTGCTGAATACGCTGCAAGTAATTCACGGTCGTACGCACTGTAGCGTTTTTGTGTTTCCGTTAATTTCTTTGAAAAGAAACTAAGTGGTTGCCAATCGTGTGAATTTTTTTGTTGGATAACAGCACCAATAGCTGTGTCCGAAGCGTCAACCATAACTACGAGCGTTGCATTAAGTGATGGATCGACAAATACGCCGCCTCACTTAACCGTTTTTTACTCAGTTCGAATTGTTGAATTGCTTCCTCCGTCCAATTAATTTTTCTTTTATCGTTCTTTTTACTTCCCTTTAGAAAGTCGTTAAGTAAATTTGGATCCGCAGCCGCGTTAGGTATATAAATTCTATAAAAATTTAGCATTCCTAAATATCGGCCTAAGTTTTTAACTGTTTGCGGTAAAGTGAAATTTGTAATAGCTTCTACTTTGCTACTAGATGATTTAATTCCGATATATCGTGTCCGAAGAATGTAATATTTGTTTGAGCGAAAACACATTTGTTAACATTAATTACCAAACCTGCATTTTTCAATCGTTGCAGTACGGCTTCCAAATGTTGCATGTGTTCCTTCATATTTTTCGACGCGATAAGAATATTGTCGATGTACGGATAACTAACCTCGTAATACTGAATGCATAAAGCGTTGAAAAGTCTGTGCTGCGTTGCGTAATCCGAATGTCATTCTTTTGAATTCGTACAATCCGAACGGTGTGCAAATTGCTGTTTTTGAAATATCATCTTCGTTGATCGGTATTTGATGATACGCTCTAAATAAATCGATCGAAGTGAAAACTGTGCAGCCTTCAAGCTGGTATGCAAAATCAGTAATGTACGGTATAGGGTAACGATCCGGTTTTGTTATTGTATTAAGTCTACGATAATCGCCACAAGGACGCCAATCTCCATTTTACTTTTTAGCGAGATGGAGTGGGCTTGACCAATCGCTACTTGATGGACGACAAATACCTTGTTGCAGCATTAATGAAAATTCTCATTTAACTATTTTTAATTTTTCTGGGTTCAATCTCCTAACACGAGCGACACACGGTTGACCATTAGTTACAATTGCATGTGAGACGTTATGCTTTACGTCGTTCGATGTAGAATTTTCAATTGTTACTTCTTTATAGTTATTTAGTAAATTAAAAATTTCAGGTTGTACAAAAATCGGAAGAAATTGTTTTAATAGCCCCGCTTGTCCGTTATGTAAGGATTTTGCTCTTGATTCGAGTTTGGTTTCATTATCAATTATTTTTTTTTCCTTTGATATCAACTAAAAGGCCGAAATGATAAATAAAGTCTGCACCAATAATTGGTTTATCTATATTAGCTATCGTAAATTTCCAATTAAAAGATCTTCGTAAACCTAGATTTAATTGTAATTTTTTTTTACCGTATGTGTCAATAGTTGTGGAGTTAGCTGCATAAAGTTTGTAATCAGTTTGGTTTGCTTTGTCGCGAAAAGTGGGAGGAACGACGGAAATGTCGGCACCTGTGTCGATTAAAAATAGTAACTTTGTTAGAGGATCGAGAATTATTAGCCGGCGGTTGCGGTAGCTATGATCGCTGGCCGTCGACAGCGTAGCTGGTATTAGTTTTTTGTATTATTGTCTTTTGATTGTTGGTAATTACAGGGTTTTTTGCATTTAATTGCCTTTTCCTTGTAATTTAAATGGTACCAACAGATATCAGATTTACTAGAATTTGAACGACTTCTAGAATTATTACGCGAACGTGAATGACGTACGTTTGCATTTGTTTGAGCAATGATACTTCGTTAGAACTATTTTCGATTTTAATCGATTGTTTATTGGTTTTATTTGACATAGTATAAATATTAGATACCTTGTTTTATTTCTAAAATTTTGTCCGCGGTAGTTGATAATTTGTCAAGATCGATGTCGTCAAAACTTGATAAAATTTCTTGGACTTGAGGGAGGAGGTAATCGTTGTAACCATAAACTTTGTAAAACTTCGTTTGATATTTTACCGGATGCTAGCGTTTGTATTTCACGTACAAGTTGTGACGGTTTTTTGTCGCCGAGTTGTAATCCTAGAAAAAGTTTATCGATTTTGGTACGAGCTGAATCACCAAGTCGAGTTAAAATTGCTTTTTTTAAATCAATGTATTTATCCCTAACAGGAGGGGCTAAAAGTTTTTCGCGTACACATTTAACCGTTTCATTGTCGAGAGCGGTAAGTAATTTACTGTACTTTGTATCGTCATCCAGTATTTTACCGATATGAAATTGATTTTCCATAAGCGTAAACCAAATTTCTGGGTCGTCTCGATTGAATGGTGGTGGATTAATCGCGATTCTATAGACGTTTGAATCGATTAATGACGGTTGTGTGCTACCAGAGGGTATAGCATTTTGTGGTTTTTTAGTTTGATCGGAATTATTATTTTCTGAATCTGACATATTAACAATTTTTATTAAATTATTATTTGATTTTTTGAATTTTATTTGGGCGACGTTTACAAATTAGTTGTTAATATATTATGAGCAATAATATTGCTTTTTTTTTTTTTTTTAATTATAATTATTATGTTTTAATAATTAGTAGTATGTTTTGTATTTAATAAATATACACGCATGTAATTTAAATTTACGCGTATATATTTTTTACAGCGTTTAAATTATTTTGTTTTAATATGAAATATATTGTTATATATTTAAATATTTCATTTACAAAGAATTGTGGATTAAAAGCTGATTCGACAATTCACACAATTTAATAAACCTGCATAATAAATTCATAAGAAAAATAAACAGATAAGAAATTAGGAATCATATTAATTCATAATTTCTAGCTGATTTGACAATTCTCATAATATTAATCAGGTCTCTCATATAATATTGCATATTCCTATTCTTTAATCTTACATGCATGCTAATTTAGAACTTTAAGAATATACAAATAAGATTCAGTTTTAAGCAACACTCTGTAATTTAAACAACTAAAATTTGTCAATAAAAAAAATCGTTCCCATTTTTAAAAATAAAACGGAATATGTTAATTTATTTTTTTGTGAGTAAAAAGATACATAACTGGCGCAGTCGGTAAAGGCAAAAAGTTTTAGTTACGGTGTTAAATTATCAAATAAAATCAAAGTTTTTAATTAAAGATAATTAAAATACTGAAATAAAATTTGATAAGTGTTTAAAACTCATTTTATAATCATTTAACCAGAGTTATTGATTCTAGTGTATTATTAATGTTAATTATTTCAAAATTAGTGATTAACACAAAATAAAATAGACAAAATAACAAGAACATAATAATTAGAAAAAAAATAAATAAAATAATATAAAAATATTTTATAATACTAAATAAAAAATAAAAATAATAAATAAATTTGAACAATTCAAATACAACAAAATATAAAATAAAAATAAATTAAATATTATCAGTAAAATTTGAATATTACCAGTAAATTTGAACAATTCAAATACAACAAAATATAAAATAAAAATAAATTAAATATTATCAGTAAAATTTGAATATTACCAGTGAAGTGTTACGAAGTTGAACATTACCAGTGATGTGAAGTACAACAAAATCAACAGCAAAATACAAATTACAACAAAATCAACATTAAAAGATACAACAAAATCAACAGCAAAATACAAATTACAACAAAATCAACATTAAAAGATACAACAAAATTTACAGCAACATACATATCATTCTCATTCAAAACAGAACATCAAAGGTACACTAATAAAAAAATAAAATTATATAAGAATCTTATAATTAATGAATAAATAAATTTGTATATTATTGTGTAGTCATATCAAAAATAATTTTACTAGTACATATTTCATTATTAATTCTAAATAACAAAATACTTAACTTCTTAAATAAATAATTGTAAAAATAAATAATAATGGAAGATTCTGAACTTAAACTTTTCAATTTACTTATTAAATGTGTAACCAATATAAGCCCATTTAATGGCGAAAAAAAATGTTAGCAAATTTTCTAGATAGAATAGAAGCATTGATACCTATGATCGAAAATTTAACTGTCGAAAATAAAAAGATTATGTTAGGTTATATACAAGACAGAATTGTAGGAGACGCACGGAATAGTATGATATCAAGTGGACGGATAGAAACATGGACAGAATTAAAAAATATATTAGTAACAGCTCATGGAGAAAAGACATCAATTTCTAAACTTATAGATTACATTACAGTATGCCGTTGCACATCAACCATTGAAGAATTTTATAAACAGCTAAACAACTTATTGTGTAGGCTGAATAATTCATACCTATTAAATGGTACTGCAACAAAGGAACAAACTGTAGCAATAATAGAATAGTTTTAAACGTTTTTAAAGAAAACTTTCCAGAACCCGTTCGTGGCATTATTATTAATAGAGACCCTAAAACATTGGCTGATGCACATGAAATTATAGCATCAAATGGTTATTTAAAATTTACCGGATTATCTCTACAAAATAATACATACAGAAAACCAAATTATTTTAATCGTAATAATTTCGAAAAAAATAATAACAATAATAATCATAATAATCGTACTTTTAATAATAATAGAAACCAATCAAATGTTTCTAGTAATAACAATCAAAATTATAATCAAAGAAATTATTTACCTAGTACACAGACACAAAGGTCTAATTATACATATAACAATAATAGCCAAAATAGGCAAAATCATCATAATAATATTAGATCAGACACACAAAATTTTTCAAACTCAAGAAGTTTTTCAAATAGCAGACGTACAAATTATCATGCCAATAATAATAATCAAAAAAATAATACGCATATTAATAATAACATTAACAATAACAATACAGTGGAACCAATGGATATTTCTGTAAATACCCAAATTCCTGAAAATCAAAATTTTCATGCAACTACACTAAACAACTACCCTATATAATAATTAATACTAAAGTAAAAAAACTTAAATTTATAATAGATACAGGTGCTGAATTAAGCATCATAAATACTAATTTATGCCAACCAAAGTGGAGAATTAATACTCCTCCACAAACACTTAAAGTTTTAAATAGAATTATCCATTCTAAAATTAAATGCAGGTTTCCTTTATTTGAGATATTTAATGAAAAAAGCGAAGTAGATTTTATAGAATTTCAATTCCATGATCATTATGATGGAATTATAGGAAATAATATTTTAGTTCCATTAAATTCAGTTATTGATTATAAACAAAGATTACTTATTACGCCTAATGCAAAAATACCATTTTTCTTAAATAGTCATGAAGAATTTTATTATAACAGTGCTCATACTAATGAGACTGTATTATGAAATAATGTAGAAGAATCAAATCCTCATCCTTTTGAAATTAACTTTGCTTCACATTTACAAATAGAAGACGTTAACAAAATTAATCAAGTTTTAAATAATTATAAAGACGTCTTTTATAACGAAAAAAATAATTTAACATTTACGAATGAAATTAAACATGAAATAATAACAAAAAATAATATTCCAATTTATACCAAAAGTTATCGTTACCCACAGGTTTATAGAGAAGAGGTAGATCGCCAAATTAAAGAAATGCTTGATCAAGGCATAATAACGAATAGTATATCTCCGTATAACGCACAAAATGGACAATTCCAATAAGCAAAAATGGAGAATAGTAATAGATTATCGTAAATTAAACGATAACACAGTAAACGACAAATTTCCCTTACCAAATATCGATGAACTATTCGATAAGTTGGGAAAATGTCAATATTTTTCAACTATAGATCTGGCAAAGGGGTTTCATCAGATTGAAGTCCACCCAGATCATAGAAGAAAAACTGCCTTTTCTACAAAAAATGGTCATTATGAGTTCACTCGAATGCCATTCGGTCTAAAAAATTCACCTTCGACATTCCAACGGTTAATAAACAACGTTTTAAAAGAATTTATTAATAAAATTTGTATAGTACACCTATCCCCCGATTTACACGGAAGATTGGTTCCTCAGAAAACCGTGTAAATCGAAATTTTTGTTTTTAATATGAAAAACCGTGTAAATCGAAAAAACGATCAAATGTGTATAATTTAGATATTTATTTACACAGAAATTAAAAATGATTCATTTATTTAATGGTAAATGAAAAAATCATTTGTTAAAACAGAAATTAAAAATGAATATTAAAACATCATAAACCTATTAAATGTTTACACCGAATTTATAAAAGTGGTTCAAAAATTATGATTTATTACTTACGCTTATATGTATGTAAGTAATTATTCCAAATTTCAAAATTGTAATTGTAAATTTCAAAATTGTAGAAGCATTGATACCTATGATCGAAAATTTAACTGTCGAAAATAAAAAGATTATGTTAGGTTATATACAAGACAGAATTGTAGGAGACGCACGGAATAGTATGATATCAAGTGGACGGATAGAAACATGGACAGAATTAAAAAATATATTAGTAACAGCTCATGGAGAAAAGACATCAATTTCTAAACTTATAGATTACATTACAGTATGCCGTTGCACATCAACCATTGAAGAATTTTATAAACAGCTAAACAACTTATTGTGTAGGCTGAATAATTCATACCTATTAAATGGTACTGCAACAAAGGAACAAACTGTAGCAATAATAGAATAGTTTTAAACGTTTTTAAAGAAAACTTGCCAGAACCCGTTCGTGGCATTATTATTAATAGAGACCCTAAAACATTGGCTGATGCACATGAAATTATAGCATCAAATGGTTATTTAAAATTTACCGGATTATCTCTACAAAATAATACATACAGAAAACCAAATTATTTTAATCGTAATAATTTCGAAAAAAATAATAACAATAATAATCGTACTTTTAATAATAATAGAAACCAATCAAATGTTTCTAGTAATAACAATCAAAATTATAATCAAAGAAATTATTTACCTAGTACACAGACACAAAGGTCTAATTATACATATAACAATAATAGCCAAAATAGGCAAAATCATCATAATAATACTAGATCAGACACACAAAATTTTTCAAACTCAAGAAGTTTTTCAAATAGCAGACGTACAAATTATCATGCCAATAATAATAATCAAAAAAATAATACGCATATTAATAATAACATTAACAATAACAATACAGTGGAACCAATGGATATTTCTGTAAATACCCAAATTCCTGAAAATCAAAATTTTCATGCAACTACACTAAACAACTACCCTATATAATAATTAATACTAAAGTAAAAAAACTTAAATTTATAATAGATACAGGTGCTGAATTAAGCATCATAAATACTAATTTATGCCAACCAAAGTGGAGAATTAATACTCCTCCACAAACACTTAAAGTTTTAAATAGAATTATCCATTCTAAAATTAAATGCAGGTTTCCTTTATTTGAGATATTTAATGAAAAAAGCGAAGTAGATTTTATAGAATTTCAATTCCATGATCATTATGATGGAATTATAGGAAATAATATTTTAGTTCCATTAAATTCAGTTATTGATTATAAACAAAGATTACTTATTACGCCTAATGCAAAAATACCATTTTTCTTAAATAGTCATGAAGAATTTTATTATAACAGTGCTCATACTAATGAGACTGTATTATGAAATAATGTAGAAGAATCAAATCCTCGTCCTTTTGAAATTAACTTTGCTTCACATTTACAAATAGAAGACGTTAACAAAATTAATCAAGTTTTAAATAATTATAAAGACGTCTTTTATAACGAAAAAAATAATTTAACATTTACGAATGAAATTAAACATGAAATAATAACAAAAAATAATATTCCAATTTATACCAAAAGTTATCGTTACCCACAGGTTCATAGAGAAGAGGTAGATCGCCAAATTAAAGAAATGCTTGATCAAGGCATAATAACGAATAGTATATCTCCGTATAACGCACAAAATGGACAATTCCAATAAGCAAAAATGGAGAATAGTAATAGATTATCGTAAATTAAACTATAACACAGTAAACGACAAATTTCCCTTACCAAATATCGATGAACTATTCGATAAGTTGGGAAAATGTCAATATTTTTCAACTATAGATCTGGCAAAGGGGTTTCATCAGATTGAAGTCCACCCAGATGATAGAAGAAAAACTGCCTTTTCTACAGAAAATGGTCATTATGAGTTCACTCGAATGCCATTCGGTTTAAAAAATTCACCTTCGACATTCTAACGGTTAATAAACAACGTTTTAAAAGAATTTATTAATAAAATTTGTATAGTATGTATATCTAGATGATATATTAATTTTCTCTAGTTCATTAGAAGAACATATATGTTCTTTAAAAAAAATACTTCAAAAATGAAGAGAAGCCAATCTTAAAATACAAGTTGACGAATGCAACTTTGCAGAAAGTTCAACAAGTTATTTAGGGCACATAATTACAAACGGTGGTATTAAACCAGATTATAAAAAAGTGGAATGTATACAAAAACTTTCCTTACCCACCACTCAAAAAGAAATTAAGTCTTTTTTAGGTATAAGCGGTTATTACCGAAAATTCATTAAATATTATGCCAAGGTGGCATATCCAATGATAAAATATCTAAAAGAAAATTCTAAAATTAATAAAAAAGATACAGAATATATTAATTCTTTTAATAAAATTAAAATACTGCTAACATCTGATCCAATTCTGATAAATCCAGATTTTAATAAAAAATTTACAGTAACGACAGATGCTTTTAATAACGCAATTGGTGCAGTATTAAGCCAAAGTAATCATCCAGTATGTTTTGCATCTCGGACATTAAATGAACATGAAAAAAAGTATTCAACTATAGAGAAAGAACTTCTAGCTATTGTATGGTCAGTTAAACACTTTCACACTTACCTATATGGAAGGGAATTTGTAATACAAACAGATCACAAACCTCTTGTTTGGTTAAACAGTTTGAAAGAGCCAAATATGAAATTACAACGCTGGAAAATAAAGCTGAATGAATATAACTTTACCATCAATTATTTAAAAGGTAAAGATAACCATGTAGCTGATGGATTAAGCCGTTTTTATTCAGAATCAAATCAATATGAAAATAAAAATGAAAGTATGTTATTAAACATTTTTAACGAGTTCGAAATTAACAACAACCAGCATTGTAATAATAATGAAATTATATCAACTGGTGCAACTATACATAGTGCTTCCGAAGATGACTCAAACTACATTAGAATTACAGAAAAACCAGTAAATATAAAAATCAAATATATTTGTATAATAGTGATAAAAACAAATTTATAAATAAAATTGTTAATAAAAAATGTCAAAACATTATTCATATTACAGAAGATAGTAATTTATTAGATATGATGAAACGATGCATCATAGATAAAGGTTTAATGTGTGTATATTGTGATAATATTCCATTATACATAAAATTTCAAAATCTGTATATTCAATACTTTGCGAATAATAAGTTTTAAAATGTTAAAATCAGGTATTAAATTAATTGATTTAGTAGATAAAAATAAACTTCTAAATATCATCAAAGAAAAACATATAAAATCAAACCATAGAGAGGTATATCTGAAACTTTTATGGAATTAAAAATGTTGTATTATTATCCTAAAATGTTAGAAATTATACACAAATTTATAAACAACTGTGATGTATGCAACCTTGCAAAACATGATAGAAATCCACCAAAGTTTTTGCAAGAACTCACAGAATCACCTAAAAAATTCAATCATATAGTACATATGGATATTTGGTTTCCGTGTAGAAATATTATGTACCTGACTATGATTGATAAATTTTCAAAACACGCGACCATCCACAAATTAGAAGATAGAACGTGGATATCGATTTTAAAAGGTATTAAAGAAAGAATAATTTACTTAGGTAAAATGGAAAAACTAATATCAGACAATGAAAAAGGAATAATACATAAAGCAGTTGAACAATTTTTAATAGATAATGAAATACAATTCCATTCCACAACAGCTGGTATTAAGACTGTAAATTCCGATGTTGAAAGATTACATGGAACCCTCAATGAACATTTGAGAATTATGGAAGTTGATAAGGATAACAACTATATGGAAGAACTAGATGATAAAATTTTCAAAATTATAACAATTTACAATTCGACTATTCATTGTACTACTAAAATAAAACCAATTGACATAATAAATAAAAACTATGACAAAACAGAAATACAAACTTTAGCAGACAGATTCGAACAAAATAAATTAAAACGTACACAAAAACTTAATAAAAACAACGACAATAATGAAAACTTAAATGAAAATATTGTAATAAATAGAAAAATAGGAAAAATTCAACCTACTCTTAAATATAAAAAATTAAACAAATATAAAATTGAAGGAAATTATGTAACAGACACTACTAACAAACGATTAACTAAATATCATAAAAAACAACAGAAAAGAAAATACAAACATCAAGAGTAAAACAAAAAAAAAATATTAAAATTCTTTTTATAATTTTAGAAAATGGAATTCAGACTATTTATGATGATATTTATTACACCAATCTTAATGCAATCTATAGACGTTACACAAGTTCAAGAAATAAATGGTTTCGTTCTCATGCGCCTTAACGAAAAACCAATAATTGAAAATTATACAAAACTATTACACATAGTTAATTTAACAGATTATATTGAAATAGTAAAAACTATAGAAACAAATATTAAACTATTAGGATTGAATAATCATGATAACGAATACCCATTACTTCATAGAGAATTTCTAAACTTACAGCACAATTTAAATAGACTAACACCAAATTTAATCAATCATCGTCGTTCTCGACGTGGTTTAATAAATATTCTTGGTGGCGCTATGAAAATTATAGCTGGAACTATGGATAGCGAAGATTCTAATGAAATCTATAAACACTTAGAAAATCTGGATATCAACAGTAAACAACTTACAGAACAAAATAATAAACAAGTTATAATCAATAATAAGCTAATAAAAGGTCTTCAAGAAATTACAAATCACATAAATTCTCTACAAACCTATCGTCAGTGAATATTTAAATAATATTACACTAGAAACTAACAAATTAATTTCTACAGGCAATAATATTAAATTCTTTTTATACATGTACGCTGATATCACTTTAATTAATAGACATTTGGAGAAATTACAAGATATAATTTTATTAAGTCGATTAGACATTTTAGCTCATGATATCTTTACAGACGAAGAAATTAATAGTTATAATATTACAATAGATACAATACCATTTATAAAGAACAGTATAATATTTAAAAATAATCTTTTAATCTTCGTAGTATGTACCAAATTTCACTAAAGAGAAATATTTCAATGCTTTTATTATACCCTTTCCAAATAAAAATAACGAAGAATTAAACATGGATATTCAAAATATTATAATAAAAAAAAAGAAATATATGAATACCATGAAAATGTTATAAAAAAAAGTAATCTTAAATTTCACAAAGATAATTGTATTAATAATATATTTAATGAAAATAGAACTTGCTTTTATAAAATTAATAAAGTACAATCCATAAAATTAATAAAAGAAGATATTATTATAACAAAAAATTTACATATTACAAAAATTATACAAAATTGTATTGACAATGAAATTATAATTCAAAATAATAATATTTTCAAATTCAGTAATTGTAAAATTAGTATAAACAATTTTAACTATACTTCTAAAATCAAAGAATTCAAAGATAACGTAATAATTCCATTGCTAAATAATTATAATGAAAAAAAAATTATAAAAAATTTTACTCTTGAAAGCATACATCTAAAAACAATTGAAAATAGAGAAACTTTAGGGTATGTTGAATATAAAAATAATATTATCAATTATATATCCATAAATAAGTACAATCATTTTTATAACTATTATTGTAACAATAATTTTAATAATATTTATATCATGTAAGAAAAAGAAAAAGAAATCTAAATGTAACAACCAATGTTGAAATTATTAAAGAAAAGGAAAATGCTAAGGATGACCCGTTTAAGTAAATTTTATTTTTGGAGGACCAAAAACTTTTATATGGGGGAGATGTTATATATTTAAATATTTCATTTACAAAGAATTGTCGATTAAAAGCTGATTCGACAATTCACACAATTTAATTATAAACCTGCATAATAAATTCATAAGAAATATAAACAGATAAGAAATTAGGAATCATATAAATTCATAATTTCTAGCTGATTTGACAATTCTCATAATATTAATCAGGTCTCTCATATAATATTGCATATTCCTATTCTTTAATCTTACATGCATGCTAATTTAGAACTTTAAGAATATACAAATAAGATTCAGTTTTAAGCAACACTCTGTAATTTAAACAACTAAAATTTGTCAATAAAAAAAATCGTTCCCATTTTTAAAATAAAACGGAATATGTTAATTTATGTTTTTGTGAGTAAAAAGATACATAACTATATTGAACAATATTTAATTTAATATTGTGATTCAAAAAACGAATAAATAATTGAATTCACCAATTCTTGTTTTACAAAATTAATTTATTGTTAAATTCAAAAAAAATGTAATTAAATTGTTCACATGTATTGTTTTTATTTTTAGCTTCACAAAGTTATTAATTTATTTAATTAATTTATTCAAATTTATGTTATTTAAATTTAAGTTTTTTAACACAATCACAAATCAATTAAAATGAAAATTAGGCAAAACTACTAAAAATTTACTTTATCAAAAAAAATATCGCTAATAAAATCATCCGACAATTGACTTAATTCTTGGACTTGTAAATCGAGAATAAAAAATAATAACTCAAAGAGAAAGTACGAGTCAATTAGATAAACTATAAATTTTCAATAAAGAGATAATAAAAATATTAAACTAATTATTATAGGCTGCGATTATCGGATGATTTTATTAGCGAATGATATACATCTCTGATGATATTTATTATAAAGAAATTATGCATTGTGATAAATTAATTAAAGAGAATTTATTGAATAAATTAACCATATATATTAAAATGATTTTACGTATTTACGAGCCCTATTTCATATGTATTGATCCATTGCAAAATTTTATAATTTCTTTTCTAATAACATCTCCTGTAGCAATATTTATACATAAATAAAGCAATAAACATTTTTTTTATAATTCCTAGGGTTATATTTATTCAACTATTCAAAAAAATAAAAATTTTAATGTATTTTTAACATTAATAAAAAATAAAAGTAAAAGTAACCTTCATTTCATATGAATTGATCTTTATTTTATGTTATTTTAATATTTTGTTACGTCTCCTTTTGCCTTCAGAACTGCCTCCAATCTCTTTGGCATGGTAGAAACAAGGCTTCTACAAAATTCTGGAGTAAAAGAATCCCAAATGGCCTGTAACTTTAACTTTAAGGCTGCAACAGTTCGCGCTGGGTCTTTTCTTAATTTTTTTTTCATTTCACCCCATAAGGTTTCAATGGGAGACAAATCCGGACTGCTGGATGGCCAATCTAGGATGGGAATATTGTTCTCTGACAACCATTGCAAACTTTTTTTTGAAGTGTGACAAGATGCACCATCCTGTTGAAAAACAAATTGGTCATCGATATCTTTCAAACGTGGAATTGAAGCTAAAAGGTGGTTGTTAAGTATTCCTATGTATTTTTCAGAGTTCACAGTACTCTCAATTAAATGAAGACTTCCCACACCACTAGCGGATATACATCCCCACACCATTACTGATGCTGGAAATTTAACTTTTCGGCTCAAACAATCGGAATGAAAACCTTCAGATTTCTTTCTTATTATTCGTTTTCTTGTATCTCCAACAGAAACCTCAAAACGGGACTCGTCACTCCATATTATTTTGTCCCAATCTCTTGGAATCCAATTTATTCGCTCCTTAGCCCATTTCAAACGTTTTCGCTTTTGTTTTTCAGTCAGCAAAGGTTTTTCTTTAGCCTGTAAATTTACGCTTTGATATTTAAAACACAAAAAGTATTTAATGATTATAGCAGATTACCTTATAAAACCCGTAACCAATTTTTTTCATTGCTCTATTAACAGTAGCAGCTGAAACTAACCTCTGACACACTTTTCCCCATTTTACTGCTATTTCCTCGCATGTATCACGTCTATTTTTCTTTAATATTTTTTCGAGATTGCGATAATCTCTTTCAGAAAATGTACTTGGACGCCCAGTTTTCTTTTTAATTTCAATTGATTTTGTTTTTTTAAATAGATTTATTATATTTTGCACTGAGGCACGCGATAAAAATAAATCTTCTGCTATTTGATATGCATTTTTTCCGTTATTCGAAGAAGTAATTATAATTTTTCTAATGTCACTGGATATTGCCTTTCCTCGCGTCATATTTGCATAACTATGACCAGAATTTTTTCCACACAATAGAAAACAGTAACAGGCTTACTTATTTAAAAATTTAACTCGACTTTTTAAAGAGAAGTGTACTTTTTCTCGAAAATTACGACCAAAAATAAAAGAAGAGTTCGTAGATCAATTCATATGAAATGAAGGTTACTTTGACTTTTATTACGAATAGTATGAAATACTATGAAGTCTGGTGATGGGTTGGATGGTCAAAAAAAAAAGTTCGCTCAAAATTTTTTTCTAGGCGTTTCCGAGGTCGGGGAGTCCGAAAATGCAAAAAAAAAAAAGTGTCCGGGGGACGCGTACGCTTTTTATGTGCGCAGCAACATCTCCTAGAACCGCTTGTCCGATTTTAATGAAATTTGGCACACAGGCTCTAACATACCTCGCGCAGGTGCCGGTACAAGATGAGATTGATCCTTTCAGTGGGACCATGTTAGATTTCCCCATTTATGTGCCAACCTACGTGTTTTTGTTCTACGGGAAAATGTAAAAAAAAATTTCATGTCTCAGATTTGGATGAAATTTAAAACATAGGTTGGTATCATGATTGTCCACAAGCCTACCAAGATACAGGTCTGTAACTTCAGGGGGTCCCTAGTAAAATTTCCGATTAAAATTTCGTATACTCTAGAGCATATAGTAATTTTTATCTAATTAGCATAAATTTTGGTACATATGATAGTTTCCGTATGTACTTGGTGTCTGTTAAATTTGAAGTCAATACTTCAGTGGGTCCATGTAAAAATCCGTAATTACTTTTCATAAGTTCAACTATCTATATCTACCGTACCTTTCACCCAATTTCAATGATATTGAACACACAGTTTCATTTAGTTATCTATTTAATACTCCACAAATTTGTAGTTGGTAGGTACAGTACGTTCATGGGAAACTAATATATGAGCAACTTAGTTTCCGAAGAATATTTTCTTTATACTCTACAGCTTGTAATTATTATCCGATTTCAATGAAATTTGGTACACAGGTTGAGTTCATGATTCTACATTGGTTGACCAAATTACAGGTTAGTAGGATTAGGGGGTCCATGTTAAATTTCCGATTTAATTTTTAATTTTTTTTTTTTCATATGTTCTACAGCATATAGTAATTGTTAACCGATTTCAAAGATATTTTATATATAGGCTAATTTTGGGATCTAGTTGGCTCTCCTGAAATTTGGAGACCTTCAGGGGGTTCCTAGAAAACAGTTTTAGTTTCCGAATTTTATATAATTACGTGTTTTATAGCATGTAATTATTATCTGATTTTAATGAAATTTGGCACAAAGGTAGACCTTCTGATAATGCATGTGTTGGCCATGTTAGAAGTTAATACCTTCAGGGGGTCCATGCTAAAATTTCCGATTAATATTTCATATGTTCTAGAACATATGGTAAATATTATTCAATTTCAATGAAATTTTGTACACAGGTTGGATTCGTGATTACGCATGTGTAGACTAAGGTAGAAGTTAGTAGCCTGAGGGGGTCCATGCTAAAATTTCCGATTAATATTTCATATGTTCTAGAACATATGGTAAATATTATTCAATTTCAATGAAATTTTGTACACAGGTTGGATTCGTGATTACGCATGTGTAGACTAAGGTAGAAGTTAGTAGCCTGAGGGGGTCCATGCTAAAATTTCCGATTAATATTTCATATGTTCTAGAACATATGCTAAATATTATTCAATTTCAATGAAATTTTGTACACAGGTTGGATTCGTGATTACGCATGTGTAGACTAAGGTAGAAGTTAGTAGCCTGAGGGGGTCCATGCTAAAATTTCCGATTAATATTTCATATGTTCTAGAACATATGGTAAATATTATTCAATTTCAATGAAATTTTGTACACAGGTTGGATTCGTGATTACGCATGTGTAGACTAAGGTAGAAGTTAGTAGCCTGAGGGGGTCCATGCTAAAATTTCCGATTAATATTTCATATGTTCTAGAACATATGGTAAATATTATTCAATTTCAATGAAATTTTGTACACAGGTTGGATTCGTGATTACGCATATTTATACTTATTATAGTTATTTTAATAATATTATTTATTATTAAACAAATAAAAATATAAAATTAAATCAATAAATAATAAAGATGAGCAATTTTTGAAGAAACCACTGTTTGTTACAAAGATAATGTTAATTACAAAAAACTTTTGGACATAAATCGCTGTTAAACAACATACTATGAGTTATCTGCTCCCCCTAGTTAGCAGCTTTTTTTTTATTAATGTTAAGAATACATTAAATTTTTTATTTTTTTAAATAGTTGAATAAATATAACCCTAGGAATTATAAAAAAAATGTTTATTGCTTTATTTATGTATAAATATTGCTACAGGAGATGTTATTAGAAAAGAAATTATAAAATTTTGCAATGGATCAATACATATGAAATAGGGCTCGTATTATATAATAATAAAAAAAAATATTTTATTTGTTTTTACGAAAAATACAATATTTTTTGTTTAAATATTTTGAATTTGTTTTATATTAATAGAAAATTAATATTTTGCTTTTGATTTGTTTGATAATAATAAAATTTAATTATAAAATATTGAAAATATCATCACATTAATTGATAAATGTTTTTAATAACAAAAGGATATGTATTTTACGATTGTATTCCTTTTTAAATATTTAATTGTACACTGTTATCAGATAATGTAATGATACTTTTGGATGTTTTTTTTTATGAAATTAGAAATAATATAAATTAATTAAAATTAAAATAATTCACTTGATAATGATTTTGTTAGATTTCTTTTTGAAGATTTTTCTAAAAAATTGTTGAATTCTTGATTGTTGAAGAAAATGCTTGCTTGATGAAATTTTCTTGATATTTTGTTCAACAATATGTTGTACTAATTTGTAATTTTTAATGTCGATGAATTTTTAAATTTATTTGATGATTTCCAAATAAAATTTGATAAACAACAAATTTTATTGATGCACCCTGTTGATAAATTTGTTAACGAATTTTCTTGACATTAACAAATGTTGACAAATTTGATGACAAATGATGAATAAATAAATTTGTTATTTATTTATTTGTTATTTTACTGAATTATTATATATTTGAATTTAATTCAGTTGACGGTTTTTACGATGTACAATATTTGTTGTATATTGTTGATGAATTTTAACGGTTATATTGATACACGTTGTACCAAAAAATGTTAACCTCAAAATGTTGGTTTGTTGAATTCAATACGTTATCAACTTTGCGGCTCCTTTGTATGTCCGGCGCTCCCGATGACGGTATTTAATTGAATAAATTTTGTAATATTGATATATTAAAATCGACGAATGACTTACTGAACGTTTGATTTGCAATTTTTTATTATATTTGATGTTTAAACACGTACAGCACGTTTAATTTCGTTTGTGAAATTGTCGGGTCACCACTTTATGGGGTTCACGTCTCAGATAAAATATACAGGATAAGTAAAATCAGTTGTTAAATGTCCGATTTTTTTTTCGTGCGGAAGAGGGGTGTTTTTAATTGTGACGGCTTCAGAAATTCAGCCCGCGTATAAAAGCTATTTTTATAATTTTATTATATGAAAATTTTTTATATGCAAAAAATAATGGAATTATGTGATTATTTACCTATTTAATAAATGATAATTAAAATAAATTTATAAAAGGTTATTTTGTTACAATAATTTAATTTATTTTCACATTTTATCGAAAATAATAATGGTATATAATATAAAATTTGTGCAATATATAGATATACTTTATATGTTTTGTGAATTGGAAAATTTATAATCTCTTATAAACATTATATTTAAGTGATATTTTTGTTGGAAACATTTTCAATCCATCATCACTACTGTGCAAAGCATCTTTTGCTGTGTAATAATAATAACTTATTTTTGGGCACTGCCCTCTCCCGGATCTCTTGGAAGAGAAACTATAGATGTTGAGTCATCAGACTCAATCTCGGGTGCTGGCGTTTTTTTTTGTTTGTGTTGGCATATTAACACAATCCTAAACACAATTTAACTTAAAACTTACATAATTTGGTAAAATTTCTTGTAAAGTCACTATATCTCTAAAGTCACGGAATAAGAAAATCCATTTCCTAAGTATTATATAAAATTATAATTATTTATGTAATATTTTTAATTTAAAACATATCTACATTATTCGCAGAATTTTCTTTTTCAGCAGGTACTGGCTTCAACGTACACATATAAGAATAAATATTAGAATATAAAGCCAAGGAAACAATAAGAAAGAGAATTAGAATAAAATTAAAGATTAGAATTAAATGAGAAATAAGAATAAAAGAATAAAATTGAAATATATTTTCTAAAAATATTAAAAAAATATTAATAAAACAATTTAAAATTCTTGTTTAAAAACTTACCAAATTTTGTGAAGGAACTGCAGTTTTATTTAGCAGTTTGCGATGTTAAGTTTTAAAATCTTGCGCTCTAAAATGTAACGCACACAACATAAATATCACACAATAATCATCTGGTAACAAATTTAATACACCAAACCAACTATTTCTTATTTCTAAATCAATGGGAAATCTAAAAAATTATAAAAAATAAGAATAATATAAGAAATAATAATAACGCCTCAAACAAAAATTATCCTGAGTACAACACTGTTCAGAAAATGAACAAAATTAAAAGCTCTTTTTAAATATGGCGCCAATATTTCAAATTTTATTTTTGATTTTCATTTCATGTATATAATTTAAAAGATCAAATGACACAATAAAATTTAAATGAAATTTAACAAAAAAATATATATAAATTTAATATATATTTTAAAAACCACTCTTAAATAATTACATTCAGTATATATTTACCTGTAAAGGGTTACCCTTTCACTTTTTGTTAATTTATTAAATAAATTATATTTACACCCTTTCACAACACAGTAATACATTATAATATTGTTCACTTTATAGTATTACTAATGTTTTTTAAAAAAACTGTTTTACTTTTAATTAATAATAGCACACAAAACCCAAAAAACTAACATAAAATAATTTCAAAATAACAAATTTTCAAAAACGAAAAGAAAGCTCTCATCAAAAATATTTGACAACCAATTTACAAATATTTGACAACAAATTTGAAAATATTTAACAATAAAAGAGCTTAAAAAAGTCGGACACAGCTTGTGGGTGCAAATATATCATATACCATATCCTATCCTGTATATTATTTTATCTGAGGTTCACGTTCGTGTGCTTCTTTGGTAGGTTATGTTGAACTGGGCACCTTTTACTAAGGGTGCTTCAACGAAGTATAACTCCAATATGTTATATTGATAAATATTAAAATCCCCAATAACTTTTATTTTAATAATCAAATGTTTTATTTCACGATTTATTTATTTATTTGATTAAACTTAAATATAAAAATATAAAATATAAATTATAAAAATTTATTAATAAGCGAGAACTGTACGTGCGGCACCAAAGAAAATTCAAAACGGTAAATCAAATTTATGTTTTTATTAAACTTTGCCAAATTCTTTTTTTTATTTCTTGGCATCTGAAAGGTTGCCAGATTTTTAAAAACACATTTAGTGTTGATGTGCGCGTACAGCGCTACAGTCGCCACAGGTTCTTGTTTATGTCTTATACGTTTATAGTTTTTAATATCTCAATTCTAATAATTTTGCTGTTGCAATTCCTGATTTGTGAACTGGTGCATTGTCTTGATGAAAAAGAACTTTTTTCTTTGCCAAATGTGGTCGTTTTATTATAATCTCTTCATTCAAACGATCCAATAATGTTGCATAATATTGTCCTGTGATTGTTTTTCCTTTTTGTAAATAATCGACTACCCTTCGGTTCTAATTTATGTATAATCTTCTCTTTTTTCATTTCTATTTTTTATATAACGTTCTTTTTCTTTTATTATGTTTAAATATATTTGTGTTTGATTACAGTTATCTTCCTGTACATTAATTGGTTTCTCTTTAATTACGTAATGATAGCTATTGTTGTACCATTCTATAGCTTTTGACATTTTATCTTTAATGTTTAGATGAGCATTTTCAATTCCTAAATGTTCTTATTTTTTCACCTATTGTATTGTGCAATCTCTCGATATCTGCATTTCCAGTATGGTTGTTTGATTTAACTAAATAAAGTTGGATGTTTTCGTTTCTTAAATAGTCTTTTATATTTATACTTCTAAATTCATTATCTGTGATTAAAATTTCCTTTACTATTAGAAAATTTCCTTTACTATTTGTATATACCTCCATTTGTATAATTTCTTTAATATCTTTTGGACTTTCTGTTTTTTCAAATTTTGCTTTTATGGGTTTTCTTGAATATTTAACTCTATTACAAATATCACAATTATTTATGTATTTTTGAATTATAGTTTCTAAATTTGGAATATATATATTTCTTTTTAAACATTCGTAATTTTCATTAATTCCTGTGTGTTCGGTTTCATTTTTGTGATATTTGTGTATTTCTTTTCGGGCTTCATCTTCGGATTCAATATCTTTTGCGAAGTAAGTACATCTAACGAATTTAATATTCTGACTTTCACTAAATAATTCTATTATTTTTTCTTGTACTATATTGTATTTATTGTCATTTAAATCAGTATAAATACCTACTTTACCTTTACCAATATATCTACTAAGGATATCTACTAAATTGTTTTCTATGTCTTCAGAATTTAGAAATATTCTTCTATTATTAAAGCTAATTTCAGTTTCTTTATTTTTATTATCTGTTAAAATTATTTGAGTGTTAAATCTATTAACTACTGTATCTAAAATTGAGAAGTGATCATTTAATTCTTCGATTTGTGAATGTGTTGTATTAATGTCTGAGTTTATGTTATTTTGAAGAGAAAGTGTATTTTCTTCATTTGAGCTATTGTGGAATGTCTGGTTTAAGTTAAATTTCATGTTTGTCTGTATCTATTCTACTAAGAAAATCTGCAACTACATTTTCTTTTCCTTTAATATATTCTATATTCATATTATACTCTCCAAGTTTTAGTAACCATCTATTTAGCCTAGGATTTATATCTTTTCCCTGGGACTTAGTATGTAACCATTTTAATGGTTGGTGATCAGTTAATAGTTCAAATTTGTTACCGTATAAATAGGGTCGAAAATAATTAATTACCCAAACGATGGCCAACAATTCTTTTTCTACTGTCGAATAATTTCTTTCATAATCATTAAGTGTTCTGCTAGAATAGCATATTGGATGTGAATCTTGCTGTAAAGTTGCTCCAATAGCATAAGTACTAGCATCGGTAATTAATTTAAATTTTTTATTAAAATTGGGGTATTGTAATATCGGATCTTCAGTGATATTTTTTTTTAATTTTTCGAAAGCATTTATATAATTTGTGTCTTTTGTATTTATTTTAGCGTTTTTCTTAAGAAAGTTTGTTAAAGGTTGAGCTACTTTAGAATAATTTTTAATGAATTTTTGGTAGTAACCGGTAATTCCTAAAAATGATTTAATTTGTTTTTGGAAATAATTTATCCAAGTTGGTATATTTCGTTACATTTATATGGATATTTGTTAACAAAAGGTATTTCGTTTCCGTTTACTATTAATATTTCTCTATTCGTGTCAATAACTGCACGGATTGGCATTAATAAATTCTGTCCAATAATTGCATCAAATTTTTTATCTTTTAATTTAAATAAATTCCATACAATTAAATTATCTTCTTTAAATTCTTGGGTTTAGTTTCTTTTAATAAATTTTCAATTTCAAGAAGGTCAAAAGCTTCCCTTAAATTACAAATATTTCTACAGATAATAACAGAGACTAAGTTAGTATCTAAATTGTTTTTGAATGTTTTTAAAATTAATTTTTCATTCATTTCAGGTTTAAATTCTACTGGTTTACTATCATCAAATTCGTATTTCAAATTTAACTTATTTAATATATTACGTAAATTAAAATAATAATTTCTTACATTAAAGAGAGCTTGATGATATAGCTGGTAGTAAGTTTCCTTTGGGCTGTATACTTTTATTAATACAGCTTTCACTGTGATCCAGGTAGGGTTGGCTTCTAGATACCTTACGATATCAGCTGCTGGTCCTTGAATTTTGTTGTATATTATCTTCTTGCCACGATCACCAGTGAATTCTTTTATAGATTGAACTTCTTTAATCAACACATTAGTGGGGCTTTTGTTAATATTGTTTTTTATTATACACTTCACAATAATTGTATATTGATAATTCTCAATATTATTTTTTTTAAGTTTGATTTATTTTGAGAGTTACTAATTTATGTTTTAGTTTAAAAATTGTTATTTTTGAATTACTATATTTCACTTAGTCGTCTTGATATAATTTATAACACTCGACTCGTCTCGCTAGTCGCCTCGCCTCGCCATTCGACTCGACCGACGACTAATTTGGTATGATTGAAGTCGTCTCGCTATTAGGCGAGTCGAATGTTAAAAAAAACGGCAACTCGTTGCTTATTATTTTGCTTCATTGGCAGCACAGCTGCTTTTCACATTAATTTTGAAGTTTTTATTTAAATTTTTTGAATTTTATTTTTATGGTGTAGAATTTAAATTTAAAGTAAAATAATTTTTATAAAAAAAAACTGTGTTACAATATATTATTGTTAAGAAATTTGTGTTAACAAATATAAATTAAAAAAAATTAAATTCAATATAAATTTTTTAAAATAACTTAAAAATCACTTAAAAAAAAATCAAACTTTTTTTGATATAAATTTGTACTAGTCGCCCAAAAATTTCTGGTCGAGTAAAACGGCGACTGTAGTCGCCAAAAAGCGAGTCGAGAGCGACTTCCATCATACCGAATATTCGCTAAAACTCTCGCCGGCGAGTGTTTGGGCGACTTCTATCATACCAAATTGTCAAAGTCGAGACGAGGCGAGAGTCGAGTCGACTTCTATCATAGGGGTAAATACTTATATTTATTAGTTTTCATGAACATTCTATTAATGGGTTCATATTTCCCATAATTATACTTTACTTATTCCGTTCGTCGTCCAATTTTATACTAAATTCCATTTTATTTCTGTCGGTTATAGGGAATTGTAATTTATTGTCGGGTCCCAAAACGTTACAGTTCTCTGCTAAAAAATTATTCCCAAAATGCCATATGCTGGTAGCTCAAAGTTATTCCCTGCTATTTGAAATTCACACTCAAACTTTTCGGGTGTTAAAAAAGTACCACAACATTTCCCCAAACTTTCGCTTTGATTGTGAACTGTTCTAATTACTGTCTTTTCATCCTCAAATATACTAGCGTCTTTATCTAACTTCTCCTTTTTAATTGACTCACCTGGGCGCCTGTGTCTACCAGTAAAGTGACTGTTTCAGTGTTAGCTGTATTCAATCACCAACGTCAGCTGATAAAGTTGACGGGTTGGCAATTCAACTCCGTATGACCTTGACGCTCACACGACACACGTCACTAAATTTTATTAATACTATTTATTCAAAGTTTAAAAAAAAAATTGCACTAATCTGTATTTTAACCCGTTATTCTAAAATGAAATTGTAACAACTAGAACGCCACGACTAAACGACTTCTATATTTTATATTTTTTCACTTTTAGCTCTTTCTATACACAATGTTCAAAGATATAAATTAATGTGTGCAATATTTTTATACGTATGTACTCTCCTACTAAAATTAAAGAAATCAAAGTCACGTTGCAAGCGATGAAACACCTGCATTTTTGGTTTTGTTTATTGGACAAGTGATCAATTAAGCAAAATCAATTGTCGGTTTGTAATTAAGTATGACTTACAAGGTGCTTCATGCTTCACACAACAATAATGGTAATATCGTGAGTTTTATCGCTGTTTTTGTTATATTCAATAAAGTGTTCAAGGTATTTATACTTTAATGGTTTCCCGTAGCCTACTAAGGAGTTTAATGTTTTCATTTTAATTACTTTTTACTTCAATGTAGTGTAGGCATTTCGCCATTTGACACTTGACACTTGCATGACATAAAGGTCAAAATATGAAACAATTAATAAATGAAACAGTTGTCATATGAAATATAATGAGAAGAAAACAAAAAGTTGAATTAGAAATGTGAACGGGTTTGGATGTATATTTATATTTTGAGAAACCGAAATTCGAAATAGATTTGATAAAAAATAAATAAATTGTGTTTTCTTTAAAAAAATAAATTAAATATATACGGAAAACTAAATATTAGATGCCTACAAAATATCAGAGGTGGGATTTGAATTCAAAATTAAGTTTGTCGGGAAGTGAAAAAATTTTTCCCTTAAAAATTAAAAAGAATATATATATATATATATAAAAAAAACGTGTTTGGACACGTTTATAATATAAAATTAAAAATATATGAAATATAATGAGAAGAAATATAAATTAAAAAAAAAAATTTGATACATTTTTGAAAATTAGTGAAATAGTGAAAAATAGTTTGATATTTGAAAATTAGAAAAAAAGAATTTTTAGAATTATAAAATTCTTAATATAAAAAAAAAAAAAATTTGAAAAAAAAAAAGTTAGTTATATATAATTTTTTAGCATCTTACGGTATTTTGCAATTCTGTGCAAAAAAAAAAATCAATGCACAAATACATATTAAATATAACATACATCAAATTAAAATTTGTGTTGTATTTTTTTGTGTTTTGAATATTGGCGTTGTAAATTATTTTGAAAATTCGAGTATCGAATATTGATTTTGATGTCCATTCATTTTGGGACAAATTGGATTTGGAATTGGAATTTCGATTATTAATCGATTTTGATGTCACTTTTAGTTTGAATAAAAAAAAAATTGATTTGGAATTTGGAATATCGATTAATATAATCGATTTTGATGTCACTTTTGCTTAGAAAAAAATTGGATTTGGAATTGGAAATTGGAATATCGATTAATATAATCGATTTTGATCATCACACTGCTTTTAAAAAAAAAAATTGGATTTGACATTTTGGAAAAAATATTAGAAAATTTGTTTGTATTGGAACGGAAAAAAAGCTAAAAACTAAATAGAGGTTCTGCAATTAATGAAATTTTTTGGTGAAATAATTGATTTGTTTTGGTAATATTTGATTTGTTTTGATTTTTGTTTGGAAAATATAGTACAAATAATTTGGAAATATATATGTATGTATATTAAATTGGAAAAATAAATAAAAATGAATAATATAAAGAATTTAAAAGTTAACGAATTAAAATCATTTTTAGTATCGAAAAATTTATCGGTTTTGGGAAAAAAAAATGTTTTGGAGGCACGGTGTGAAACTGTTTTAAATCTTATGAATGAAGAAGATAAAAATATTGCGTTAAAAGATTTACATGGTGAAAAATGTAATTATGAAGATGAAAGTAATAGTTTAAAAAATGATACTGATGTTGATTTTATGAAGAATTTAGATAGTACTCAATACAAATCAGCTATAATTTTATCTAAAAATGAAAATTTACTTCAAAAAGAAAATCAATTATTGGAAAGAGAAAAAAAATTATTAGAAAGGGAATTGGAATTAATTAAAAGTGAACGAGTGAATAAAAATGATTTAAATTTACATCCTGAAGATATTAATAAAATAATCATCATTATTTCTTCCTGGAAAACGATTTTCAATTTCTGCATATGATTTTATTAACAAATTGGAACAATTTGGAAAAATATATTGTTGGAGTGATGTTCATAAGTTACATTATGCACGAATTAGATGTGAAGGAGCTGCTAAAGCTTGGACACAAAATAACATTGATTTGGATTGGAACAATTTTAAAATAAAATTAGTAGCAAATTTTCCTATTTTTGAAGCCGATACATAAATTCATGGTTTATTATCACGTCGTAAGAAAAGAGTTGAAGAAACTTTTGAAG
Organism: Rhamphomyia laevipes; assembly: GCA_963920725.1. Taxonomy (NCBI): domain Eukaryota; kingdom Metazoa; phylum Arthropoda; class Insecta; order Diptera; family Empididae; genus Rhamphomyia; species Rhamphomyia laevipes. The sequence continues at coordinate 60,620,403 of OY987255.1, read as the reverse complement.
ATTATATTTATTTTATGAAGAATTTGGCAGATAAAATTAATTTGAGTGAACAATCAACTATTAAATATATAATCAGAGGAATTGATGATCCTTCAATTCAAAATATTTTATCGCTTGGATATTTTCCTACTGTTTTGGATTTGTTAGCACAGCTAAAACAATACAACTGTATTGTTACAAGAAAAAAATATCAAAGGCCGTTTCAAGCTAAACCTTTTGTACCTAGAGGAAATTTCATCAAGAAACCTGAAATTAAGAATGAAATAAAAACGCAAAAAACAGAAACTGGTAAATGTTTCAATTGTGGAGAAAGTGGTCATTGGTCAACAACCTGTAAGAAAGAAAGACGTCCATGGGGAGCTTGTTTCAAATGTGGTAATTCTGATCATAAAGCTTTTGAATGTAAGGTAAATAAATCTTGTAACTTTATAAATAATTCTGAATATTATATAACTTTTAATTTTGTACAATTAAACAATATTAAAATTATAGGGACTTTAGATTGTGGAAGTCCTATTTCTATAATAAAAAATAAATATATTAAACATATTTTATTAAAAAAATATATTGGTGTTAATATTTGTGGAGCTGGTGGTGCAAAATTAGATATTTTAGGAACAGTAGTCTTAGATATTAGTATTTCGAATTGTACTTTACCAATTAAAATTTTTGTAGTTCCCGAAAATACTTTTAAAGGTAATTGTCTATTAGGAAGAGATTTTATAAAATCTAAAAAATTTAAAATTACTTTTGAATCAGATAAGCTGACAGTTGCACCAGTTGATTTACCAATAATAGAAAATGAAGTTTTAGAAATTTTAAATATTAATATTGACGATGAAAATAAATTAGAATCTAAACTTTTAGACATTTCTGAATCGGTTGATTATGAAACCAAAGTTAAAATTAATGATTTGTACAATAATTACAATATTTTAAAAGAAAAATCTTTAGATATTGATAATTTTGAAATGAATATTGAATTAAAAAATTCTCAACCATTTTATTATAAACCTAGAAGGTTTATAATACTTTCTATAAGTGATCGGAATGAAACTCAATTTATTATAAATTACTTATTAGATAAAAAAATAATTAGGCCCAGTTGATCTCCATATAGTAGTCCAATAGTATTAGTAAGGAAAAAATCTGGTCAATTTAGAATGTGCGTTGATTTTCGGAATTTGAATAAATTAACAATTAAAGACCATTTTCCTTTACCCCTCATTGAGGATTTAATCGATCAATTGGACCAAAAGAATTATTTTACATCATTAGATTTGAAAAGTGCATTCCATCATGTTCGAATGTCAGAAAAGTCAATTCCATTAACATCATTTGTTACACCTTTTGGACAGTACGAATACTTAAAAATGCCTTTTGGTTTGGCGAATTCAGCATCTGTCTTTCAAAGGTATATAATGGATATTTTTAGGGAATTATTGGAGAGTGGTAAAATACAAATATATTTGGATGATATATTTATTGCCACTAATACATTGGAAGAACATTTAGAAATTTTAGAAAAAGTTTTTGAAATTTTAGCTAAATATAGATTGGAACTTCGATTGGACAAATGTCATTTTCTACAATCAACCATTACATATTTAGGGTATATAATTAACTCTCAGGGAATACAACCAAACCCTGAAAGTATTGAAGTAATTAAAAATTATCCATGTCCAACCGATGTTAAGAAAGTTCATAGTTTTCTTGGTTTATGTTCGTACTTTCGAAAATTTATAGAAAATTTTTCTTTGATGGCAAAACCGCTATATGATTTAATTAGAAAAAATGCTATTTTTGAATTTGGAAAAACTCAATTAGAATGTTTCGAACATTTGAAAGAGAAATTAATAGCTACACCAATTTTGTCTATTTTTAACTTCAATGATGAAACAGAACTACACTGTGATGCAAGTAAAGATGGTTTTGGAGCAATCTTAGTTCAGAAAAAATGTGATAAAAAATTTCATCCAGTTTTTTATTTTAGTCGCCGTACTACTCCTACGGAATCCAGATATCACAGCTATGAGTTAGAAACACTTCACAAACTAATAAACTCTATACAGACGATTATATTAGAATACGATTTTTGTCGTTTTTATGCCAGAACAAAATTCAAAAAATCTCTGGCTCCACAAAAATATTACAAATACATACACAATAAAACTCTGTAATGTAATGTAATATGTAAGGCTCTGTTTCTATAGTTACGTTGTGAGAAAACAAATTTGTAATTATGAAAAGATATTAAGTATGAGCAAATTTGTTTTGCATTGATTTGTTGTTGTTTTAGCAATGTTTTTTTATGGATAATTGAGATTGAGAATAGAAAAATATATTTTCAAATTTTGTTATTTCGGATGATTTTTTTTTTTAAATCATTTGGCTATTTTTTAATGCAAAAGTACATATGTACCTATTTAAAAAAGAAAAATATTTATTTTTATTTTGAAAAATATTTTTATTGATCTTTTTCATTTCTTATTTTAGAAACTGGTTGAAAATATTTTAAAATTTAAATGCTAAGCTTTAATAATTTTTAACTTTCTATTACGATTTATTTCATTAGCTTTACTTCTTATTCTTGCGTTTTTTTGTAAAACTCCTGTTTATTAAATTTTTCTACAAGCCATGTAGAATAAAAGTAAAATTCAAGAATATTCTGTCGATGATTTAAACATGGTCCGTCAGAAAACCATTTATGATATTTTTCAGAATTATTTGTTTTTGAATACAAATTTCAACTATTTTTTTAATATTAGTCGTAAACCAATTACATAAAAAAAAAAATCAAACATTTTAACATGATATGCAGAAACCTAAGATACATTTTTTTGTTGTAAAAATATAATTACAAAACCCATAAAATAATTCTGATAGTAGGTACATTAACATTTGTAACAAAAATTTTGTTTGTGATAATATTTGTTTAAGAGGAACCACTTTGAATTAAGATCATATTTTTGGTTTTCTTTTATCAAAATATATTCATACAATATACGATTTATTTTATTTAATATTTTAAATATTATGTATCCACAAACATATTTCATTGAATTAACTTCAATAATATAGTTTGAAATATTGATTAGTATATTCTAGACTCAACATTAAAATTATCTGTATTTTTGTGAACTGAATCATTAGCTTCGTCTTTATCTTCCGTATCATAACTAATTGAATTTACCATGAAATCAGCTTAAAGTATATTTTACTATTTAAAGCATATTTATATATGTACCTACTTATTCACAAATATGTTAAAATATGACCAAAAAAATTTAAAATTAGCTATATACCTATAAAAATAATTTTCAGTAATTTTTCGATATTTTCACAGTCACAAAATAATTTAAAATTCCAAAAAAAAAATTCAAAAAATCATAAAACTATAGTTTTTTAATTTAAATATCAAAAATGATTTGCAATGCAGTGGAGGTCAAAGTGCAAAACTTATTTTGCTGTTTTTTCTAAATTCTTATAAATTTCTCAGATTTCATTTCTCTCTCTTGCAAAAACAAAAATCATTTATATGAAATGAAAACAATTTGTATTGTTGAACTATAGGTAGGTAGAGTATTTTTACAATACACACATAAATGGAGCTGCGCTAAGCCGATAATTTTTTATTTGAAAAATATCAGTGTCGACAGAAATGGTATTCTAATATAATCGTCTGTATAGTTTATTAGTTTGTGCTATAATATACGCTTTAAAAAGATTTCGTACATATTTACAAGGTATCAAATTTAAAATAGTAACAGATTGCAACTCATTAACTTTAACCATTAATAAAAAAGAAATTTGTCCTAGAATCTCTCGTTGGGTGTTAGAATTAGAAAATTATCATTACACTATTGAGCATAGACAAAATTCTAAAATGCGTCATGTAGATTGTTTAAGTAGAATAACAAATATATTGGTATTATCGGATAATTCGTTAGAAAAAACTTTAGCTATCTGTCAAAATACAGATAATCAAATTGAAAATATTAGGAAATAGTTAGAAAATAGTGAAAACTCTCTTTTTGAACTACGTGATGGATTAGTATATAGGAAAATTAAAGATAGTCTTGCATTCTATGTTCCTGAAAGATTGAGAAACAATGTAATTAGAACTTGTTATGATAATTTTGGTCATTGTGGAAAAGAAAAAACTTTGATTTGCTACGTAAAACGTATTGGTTTCCCAATATGTCAGAGGTTGTACTTGATTACATTAAAAATTGTTTGAAGTGTATTTGCTTTAATCCACAAAGTGGCAAAAAAAGAGGGTGATTTACATAGCATTCCGAAAGGAGATGCACCATTTGAATCAATACATATTGATCATATGGGTCCTTTGAGTCGTACCAAAAAAGGTAATAAATTTGTATTTGTGATTATTGATGCGTTTTCGCGTTTTGTAAAATTATACCCGGTTAAGTCTACTGATTCGGAAGGTTCAATTAGTTCATTAAAATTTTACTTTAATTATTATAGTAAACCTAAGCATTTAATTTCTAATCGTGGATCAGCATTTACTTCTCATAGTTTTAAACAATTTCTTGAAAACAATAATATAAAGCATACACTAATTGCTACGGCTTCTCCACAGTCTAATGGGGCTGTTGAAAGAATAAATCGTTCAATTAAACCCATGTTATCGAAACTTGTTAGCTCAGATTTAGAATGGGATGAAGCTTTAGATGAGGTACAATTTGCTTTGAATAATATTAAAAATAGGTCAATTGGTGAAACTCCAGCAAAAATGTTTTTTGGTATTGAACAACGTGGAAAAAAGTGATAATTTAAAAGATTTTTTAGAATGTAATGTTTTGATGAACAATCTATAGATTTGTCGGTTATTAGAGATAAAGCTTAAAACAAAAAATTTAAAAACCTAAGAGTATAATGCGAAGCATTATAATTTGAGACATAAAAAACCTACTTGCTATAACGAAAAAGATTTAATTATGATAAAAAACCACTCCAGGTCAAATAAAGAAATTAATTCCACAATTTAAAGGACCATATATCGTAAAAAAGATTCTTGGTAATGATAGATATTTAATTTGTGATGTAGAGAATAATCAAATTACAAGTAGACCTTTTGAAGGTGTGTTTAGTTCAACTAATATGAGAAGATATTTATTGCCAAATCATGAAAATTAATGTAAAAAAAAATATATATTTTATAAATATGTTCATTTTTAGTATTAATAAAAAAAAAAATAAACTATAAATATAAAATTATATATACCCCTATGATAGAAGTCGACTCGACTCTCGCCTGTCTCGACTTTGACAATTTGGTATGATAGAAGTCGCCCAAACACTCGCCGGCGAGAGTTTTAGCGAATATTCGGTATGATGGAAGTCGCTCTCGACTCGCTTTTTGGCGACTACAGACTACAGTCGCCGTTTTACTCGACCAGAAATTTTTGGGCGACTAGTACAAATTTATATCAAAAATTTTTTAAATTTTTTTAAAAGTGATTTTTAAGTTATTTTAAAAAATTTATATTGAATTTTAAATAATTATTGAGTGAGATTTTATAGTTTTTTATAGATTTTTTTTTGTTAAATATTAAATTTTGAAATATGTAAGTGTAATTATAAAAAATACATAAAAATATTTATATAATATGCAATATTTATATAAAAAAATATATTTTTAAAATTTTCAAATTATTTTATTTTAAATAAGATTGAATATGAATAATTCTATGCTGCTCACATTTAAACTTTATTGTTTAATAACAAAATACAACAAAATTTGAAAACTAATATTTTAAATTTTTTTTAATTTATATTTGTTGAACACAAATTTCTTAACAATAATATTATTGTAACACAGTTTTTTTTATAAAAATTATTTTACTTTAAATTTAAATTCTACACCATAAAAATAAAATTCAAAAAATTAAAATAAAAACTTCAAAATTAATGTCAAAAACAGCTGTGCTGCCAATGAAGCAAAATAATAAGCAACGAGTTGCCGTTTTTTTTTAACATTCGACTCGCCTAATAGCGAGGCGACTTCAATCATACCAAATTAGTCGTCGGTCGAGTCGAATGGCGAGGCGAGAGGCGACTAGCGAGGCGAGAGTCGAGTCGACTTCTATCATAGGGGTGATAATGTATTAAATGTAATAAAAAAAAAATATATATTTAAATTTATTTTAATTTAACAAAAAAAAATTTAAAAATAAAAAACAAAGAATTGTTATTTTTCATTATATATAAAAAAATGTACTTATGTATGCTTATAAAAAAAAAAATATATTAAACATTATTTTTGATAATCAAATTTATGTTTTAATCTTAAAATGAATTATTTTGTTCTTTATTTAAAGAATCATTGAATTGATAAAGTTATGTGGAAAATTTTACATTTTATTTATGTTGATTTAAAAAAAAAAATTAATTAAAAAATTAAAAATTTGGTAATGAAAAAAAATTAAGATTTGATTAAATTCGTGAAAATTAAAAGCTATATATCATAGTTGTATTAAAGTGTAATTTTAAATATTAATATTATTAATATTTAAAATTACACTGTGAAAAACGCGAAAACGCATCAATAATCACAAATACAAATTTATTACCTTTTTTGGTACGACTCAAAGGACCCATATGATCAATATGTATTGATTCAAATGGTGCATCTCCTTTCGGAATGCTATGTAAATCACCCTCTTTTTTTGCCACTTTGTGGTTTAAAGCAAATACACTTCAAACAATTTTTAATGTAATCAACTACAACCTCTCACATATTGGGAAACCAATACGTTTTACGTAGCAAATCTAAAGTTTTTTCTTTTCCACAATGACCAAAATTATCATGACAAGTTCTAATTACATTGTTTCTCAATCTTTCAGGAACATAGAATGCAAGACTATCTTTAATTTTCCTATATACTAATCCATCACGTAGTGCAAAAAGAGAGTTTTCACTATTTTCTAACTATTTCCTAATATTTTCAATTTGATTATCTGTATTTTGACAGATAGCTAAAGTTTTTTCTAACGAATTATCCGATAATACCAATATATTTGTTATTCTACTTAAATAATCTACATGACGCATTTTAGAATTTTGTCTATGCTCAATAGTGTAATGATAATTTTCTAATTCTAACACCCAACGAGAGATTCTAGGACAAATTTCTTTTTTATTAATGGTTAAAGTTAATGAGTTGCAATCTGTTACTATTTTAAATTTGATACCTTGTAAATATGTACGAAATCTTTTTAAAGCGTATATTATAGCAAGTGTTTCTAACTCATAGCTGTGATATCTCGATTCCGTAGGAGTAGTACGGCGACTAAAATAAAAAACTGGATGAAATTTTTTATCACATTTTTTCTGAACTAAGATTGCTCCAAAACCATCTTTACTTGCATCACAGTGTAGTTCTGTTTCATCATTGAAGTTAAAAATAGACAAAATTGGTGTAGCTATTAATTTCTCTTTCAAATGTTCGAAACATTCTAATTGAGTTTTTCCAAATTCAAAAATAGCATTTTTTCTAATTAAATCATATAGCGGTTTTGCCATCAAAGAAAAATTTTCTATAAATTTTCGAAAGTACGAACATAAACCAAGAAAACTATGAACTTTCTTAACATCGGTTGGACATGGATAATTTTTAATTACTTCAATACTTTCAGGGTTTGGTTGTATTCCCTGAGAGTTAATTATATACCCTAAATATGTAATGGTTGATTGTAGAAAATGACATTTGTCCAATCGAAGTTTCAATTTATATTTAGCTAAAATTTCAAAAACTTTTTCTAAAATTTCTAAATGTTCTTCCAATGTATTAGTGGCAATAAATATATCATCCAAATATATTTGTATTTTACCACTCCAATAATTCCCTAAAAATATCCATTATATACCTTTGAAAGACAGATGCTGAATTCGCCAAACCAAAATGCATTTTTAAGTATTCGTACTGTCCAAAAGGTGTAACAAATGATGTTAATGGAATTGACTTTTCTGACATTCGAACATGATGGTTTAAATTCGTGATTTGATTAAATTCGTGAAAATTAAAAACTATATATCATAGTTGTATTAAAGTGTAATTTTAAATATTAATATAAAAAAAAAAATAATTAAAAAATTAATTTAAATATGACATAAATAAAAAAAGAAGAAAGAAGAAAGTAATTAAAAATTTAAAAAAAAATTGTAATGAAAAATTAACATTTGATTAAATTTCAGAAAAGTAAAAAGTATTAAATTAAAGAAATTATATTAAATATTGTTTTGAACGGTCGAGCCGACCTTAGGTTAGGGCTGGCCGATTTGTAGGCATTTCGCCATTTGACACTTGACACTTGCATGACATAAAGGTCAAAATATGAAACAATTAATAAACGAAACAGTTGTCATATGAAATATAACATATGAAATATAATGAGAAGAAAACAAAAAGTTGAATTAGAAATGTGAACGGGTTTGGATGTATATTTATATTTTGAGAAACCGAAATTCGAAATAGATTTGATAAAAAATAAATAAATTGTGTTTTCTTTAAAAAATAAATTAAATATATACGGAAAACTAAATATTAGATGCCTACAGTAGCTGCAAATTGATGCTCAATTCAATAATGATCAATAACGTTGTATGTTTAAAAACGTATCTGCATTAACTGTTGGCTGGAGTATTTTCTTTAGAGAGAGTCTAATGATATTTATATCGTTTTCTAATATTTTAACATTCTTTACAAAATTTCAGAATCATCGCTAAATTTTCTTCATGATTGTAAGTAGTTTTAACGGTTGAAAATTCATTAATATTGTAGATTATGGTGTTATTTCTTTTCGATATTTTTTCTTGTCGTTTATCTGGTCTTGCTCAATAACTTTTTCCTTCAGTACCTTAATTTCAGTTTACATATTTCGCAACTGCCACCGTTTTGCTTACATAGTTCAAATTATTTATGCATTAATCGTGGCTTTTAGGCTTGTTATATCATTATTATTTCTTAATCTATTGCTTTCTATTGTATTTAGCACGTTTTCTTGAAGACTTTTAAATAGTTCACATATTTGTTTTCATCCATTTTGTTACCTCGTCTTAGATGACAGAAATCTACTTACGAATAACTATTAATGGAATTTCCAAAAATTGTTTGCTACTATGTGACAATACTGAAATGATAATATTTTTGCGCGAGTTTAAGGAATCGTTGAAGTGAAACACCTTACTTGTTAGAAATTACCGCAATAACACATAAACCCAAAATGTTATTGTTTCTACAAACATGAAAATTTTAATAACTGGTCTCGAGGGCCAACCATCAGTTTGTCTTTGAAATCTTATGTTAAATTCTATGATAATAAATTATACACTTTACGCAACTTTCCAATATTATGTATCGCTGGTTTGATTTATGCTTCTAGATTATTTGACCATTTCACTTTTAACAGTTAAATATCTATATTAATTGGTTTTACCTTTGTATATAGAATGTAATAGTAATTCCAGTTCATTAAATTACTTTGACTGTAATTCTCAAGTGCAAACAAAAACTTATAATTAAATCGCAAACATCAGAAAATATGGACATAAAAAAATCAGAAATTCTAATAATCAAATTTTGGAGAATAGTGTAATGCATTTTATTGAGCAATCACGAATAGCTAAAATTCCGTTGACCGGTAAAATTGTTCAAGAAAAGGTTAAATTATATGCAATGAAATTAGGCGTTTACGGTTTTGCTGCAAGTGAGGGTTGGTTAATAAAGTTAAAAAGGAAATACAATCTGAAATGCAAAATATTGTCAGGTGAAAGTGCGGATGTTGATATGGACGCTGTGAATCAGTGGAGCGACGTACTGCCAACAATTTTGAAAGATTACGAACCTAAAGACATTTTTAATGTAGACGAAACTGGATTGTTCTCAAATGTTTACCAACCAGAACTCTGATATTAAAAGGTGACAAGTGTTACGGTGGTAAATTTAGCAAAGACCGAATCACCGTTATGGTTGGCGGAAATAGTACGGTTACAGAAAAATTAAAGCTGCTGGTGATTGGGAAATCAAGAAGTCCACTTTGTTTTAAAAATATTACTAGTATACCGGTTAAGTATGTTTCAAATAGAAAAGCTTGGATGTCTGGGGATATTTTTGAGAAATATTATTATGGAATTAGATGAAGAGTTCCAAGTTCAGGGAAGAAAAGTTATATTTTTGGTTGACAATTGCCCATCACATCCGAAAACATTGGCAGAAAAACTAAAAGCAATCAAACTAGTATTCTTTCCTCCAAATTTGACATCAAAAATTCAACCAATGGATGTTGGCTTTATTAAAATTTAAAACATTTTTATCGGCTAGAATTAGTGCTTACAAGATTACATAATTTGGAAAATGAGTCAGTATCCAAACAAATTACTTTATTGGATGTTATTAAAAATTTGCATTTGTCCTGGGAAAAAGTGCAATCATCAACAATAGCTAATTGTTTCAGACATGTAGGTATATCAGATCAGTGGACTGAAGAAGATAACATTCCCTTAATCAATTTTATAAGTAATCCACTAAACACTGGTAGTACTACAAGTGAATCAGATGAAAATATTATTTATAATGCATGGAATAAAATACAAAACATTCTTAATATTAATTCATCATTTCAAGAATACGTCAATATTGATGAAAACATATTAATTGAACCCATTCTAAATGATGATGAGTTAATAACTTTATGTGCAGCAGAAAATAATGAACAAAATGAAATTGATCAACCGTCTGATATAGATTCCCCTTCTATTATTACACTACCAAATTTACAATTAACAAAGGATTCGCTTAATATTATTTATAACAGACTACTAACAACCCAAAATACGCCAAACGAGATATTTGATTGCTTTTCTAAAATTGACTCTTTTATAAACAAAAAATAATTTCACCCCATTCTGGATACTCAAAAAACCAAATATTAATATAAAACTTGGTGAGTATAAGAAAGAAGAAACCTCACCAGAAACTTATAAAAAATTATTCAGAGAAGAAATCAGCAATCATATTTTAAATAAAATAATTTTAAAATTTTAAACATGATTGAATATGAATAATTTATGCTGCTCATTTTTAAACTTTATTATTTAATAACAAAATACAACAAAATTTGAAAACTAATATTTTAATTTTTTTTAATTTATATTTGTTTAACACAAATTTCTTAACAATAATATATTGTAACACAGTTTTTTTATAAAAATTATTTTACTTTAAATTTAAATTCTACACCATAAAAATAAAATTCAAAAAATTTAAATAAAAACTTCAACATTAATGTCAAAAACAGCTGCCAATGAAGCAAAATAATAAGCAACGAGTTGCCGTTTTTTTAACATTCGACTCGCCTAATAGCGAGGCGACTTCAATCATACCAAATTAGTCGTCGGTCGAGTCGAATGGCGAGGCGAGAGTCGAGTCGACTTCTATCATAGGGGTGATTATTTCTTTTCTTGGTTGTTGTTGCTTTTGCTATAGAACTAAAAAAAAATAAACGATAGTAAGGGATAAAAAACATGTTGAGAAAGAGGGAAGAAATATCAAATATTTTATAATAATGAACCAAATATGTAATGCGAAATTATTAGGTCTTTAACCTTGTATTGTTTCTTAATAATATTATTATGTAATAATAACACAAAACACTCCTAATTGATTCCATAAAAACTTAAAATTCTAAAATATGAAAATAAATTCTTCAAAAATAAATTGAAAAATGCTTTCCCGTTAATTGGCCTTTCGAAATAGAGAATCGTTTAAAAATTGTAATGTAAATGAAAGTAAATAGTAATTATATAAAGTAAATAGTAATTATATAATTAAAATATTTAAAAATTTATTAAATAGTATTTTGAAGTAATTTTATTACACAATTTTATAATTTTTTTTTTAATTTATTAAAGATAAAAATTAGTAGTTAAAATTGAAAGTTAAAAATTAGTAGTTAAATTCATATTAGTAGTAGTTAAATTAATTTTTTTTTTTATTATGCTTTATTTAAAGAGGATCACCAATCATTATTGATTTTTTTGGATCCTCTATAGATTTTGAAATTATTTTGATTCTGTAGTATTTTTAATTTTTTTTTAATTAATCCTGTTATTGTTAAATATTCTTTTATTTTTTTTATTTCATTTTCATCATCCATTAGTATACCAAATTGTCAAAGTCGAGACGAGGCGAGAGTCGAGTCGACTTCTATCATAGGGGTATATATATCTATTTTTAATTTTTGTTTTATTCATATTAGTAGGGATACAAACCAGTTTATTTCGACAACAAAAACTAACAAGAACTCTGCCGCCACCCTATAGCGCTAGTGGCGAAATTTAATGAACTGGAATTGCTATTAATTATTCCATGCTATATACAAAGGTTTTACTCAATTATATATTTTGTTGCGTATTTGTTATTGCACTTGAATCTGAAGAGAGGTCGATCTTTCAAAAACTTAATTAACCGATTTTTTGATAATTGCTAAATTTTTCGATTTATATTTATCGATTGCTTATAAATTATTTTTTATATAAAATAATTACATAATACTTTCAATATAATACTGTTATTATTTTTAAATCGAAGAATTTGGCCTACCATTAATTCGCGAGCCGCCCAGTATAGATGTGTTGTTGTGTTCTATTATGTTGGCCTGGCCAATCTTATATGGCCCGAGATCGTCTAAAAATCCCTTTTAACTTACTTTTGCTTAGTTATCTGCGTACTGCGTCTGATATTCTATCGTTTTGAGTAAAACTTATATAAATAAATAAGACTTTCTATTTATTGCTTTACTTAAAGTTCTTGATCGTTCATTTAGGCTAACTACCTGTATAAATGACTGATCAATTTGAATCGATTAGCAAATAACTCTAAATAAAATCAATTACCAATAGTATTGTGTAACCGAGTAAATGTACTTTGCTAACTATTTCAACCATAGGATCGATAACGCTGATCCTGCATAAATATTATTCATTACTTCATATGAAAAGCATATAAAATGTATAATAAAGGTTATTAAAGTGCATTATAATATATAAAATACACAAAAATACCTTATGTACATATGTGAATCATAATATTTCACAAGCTTGATATTAATATTGTTGTTTATATTTTCTTTATTCATAACAACAATATTAATATCGTAAACATTCATATATATATATGCGTAATGCGCTTATGCATTATCATCACATAATATTATTCTACACAATATTATGTTCTATAGTATTTTATTAATGCTGATGCGCCTTTTCTGGATATTATAATTATGAAGTTCGCATTTACTATATTGTTTACTATAAAATAAACATATGATTTTTATGAATAATATTTTGGTTATTAGCTAGTAACAAAGTTTGTTATACAACAGTGTCAAGATGTTTGATATGGAACAAAAAATTGTATGAATTTTCATAAATATAGCTTTAACAATAGCCAGTTTGCTGTCTTCAATAACCAACCTAGAAAGTTGTATTAGCGATATGTTATGTAGTTGTATTTTATAATAATTCTGTTTGTATTTACATTTAATGCTATTACCTTCACTCAGATATTTCATATAACATCGAATGCGATTATTTTTTTTTTACCTTCGCACAGTATAATTTGTCATCATCAGGATCAGACAAATCGTTTCAAATGATTTATGAAAATTCTGGTAATTTAAATACACTTACACTTTTCTCTTTCTATGTTTCTATGCATTTTTCTCTCAATATAAATACACTTTTACATCTTTCAATGCATTTTTTATCTGTATAGATGATTTTTCATCTGTATAGATGATTTTTCATCTGTATAGTTCTTTTATAGTGCAAAACATCAAGCTAGGTGCAACAGATAACTCGTAATTATGTCAACAGCGAACTAATATAAGAAAGGACCGGGATAAATATTGTTTCAGTCAAAAACAATGTAAATAATCGCTTGTCCACGCTAAACGAAGCTCATGGAGACGTCTTTGTGAGGATATTCAAAACACAAATGAAGCCTCTAGGTTGCGGAAAATCTTAGCGAAGGATCCAGAAGTGCCTGATTATCTTCGAAAAGAGGACGGAACTTGGACAGATACTAGTAAGGAAAGTCTTGATTTGCTAATACTCCAGGGAGTATCACGCAACCCAGAAACAGTAACCCACAAGCGGCTACTCTGAACTTGGAAAACGATTTTCCGTTACAGATAGTGACTTTGGAAAAAGTAAAGCACGCTATTATGTCGTTCTCCCCTTACAAATCACCGGGGCCTGATGGTGTGCTGCCAATCATGCTACAGAAGACCATGCCACTAATTGGTCCTTCTAATAAGGATATTTAAAAGTTGCTTAATGTTGGGAAATATCCCGAAATTGTGGCAAGAAGTTAGAGTTAGTTACCTTTATTCCTAAGGCAGATAAGCCAAGTCATGCCATTGCTGACAATGGAACGACTAATGGATTGCCATCTCAGAACAATTCTAGATAATAAAAGTATTTCGAGCGCTCAGTAAGCTTATATTAAAGGAAAATCGAAGGAGACGGCCTTGCATGAGGTAGTTTCCACTGTGGAACAATCTCTCCTACATAAAGAATACACATTGGCAGCGTTCCTAGATATTGAGAGTGCCTTCAATAATGTAAGGATGGATGCAATCGAGAACTCTCTTTCAAGAAGAGATGTTAATCCATTCGTGGCAAGATGGATTGCGTCAATCCTTCGGTCGAGAACTGTTAATTCGTCCTTGGGAATAGGGAACATCAAAATAACTACCACCAGAGACACTCCTGTAGGTAGGTTTTATCCCCACGTCTTTGGCTTCTTGTGGTTGACGAAATTCTGCAGGCACTGCCGGGCTTAGTCGTAAAGGTAGTTGCATACGCGGACGACATAGCAATTTTTGTATGTTGAAAATTTCTAGATACATTAAGCGACATCTTAGAGTCGGGGCTAAAGGCTCTAGGAAAATGGACCAAGAAATGTGGATTAAATATCTCTTTCCTTGTTGCATACGCGGACGACATAGCAATTTTTGTATGTTGAAAATTTCTAGATACATTAAGCGACATCTTAGAGTCGGGGCTAAAGGCTCTAGGGACCAAGAAATGTGGATTAAATATCTCTTCCCTGTTCCTACATCCCAAGTTGAACTGGAAACGTACTATCGCGGATAGACCTCTAATGCTTATTTTGCATGTAAAACGTGGGGACTCACTCCAAAATTTTCTCCACTTGATATATACGTCTGCAAGAAGACCAGCTCGTATTGTTCGTTAGTGTGGAAATTAAGTCGAATCTTGCGCATATGACGAAAATACAAAGAATGGTTTGTATCGGAATCACTGGAGCCATCAGAACTACAGCCACTAGAGCTCTAGAAATGATACTTCATAAAAAAAATTAAAAGTCCCCTCAGACTAAAAGAGTCTGGGCAGTGGAAAATATCTAACAAAGAACACGGTAGGATACTATTCGACACCACGTTGTGGGCGCCCTTCCAACACTACATTTGTGGAGAACTAATCTATTCATAAAGGTAAGTAGAATTTTTGATAGGATTGGTGCTTAGTTTTTGAACCTTGCATAGGGACTACAATGGATCCGTCAAGATCTCTCGTGATGCGTGTTGACCGTGTATCTCACGCACTCTTCTTAACGTCTAACAGAATAAACAGAACAATAATGTATATACATAATTCGAAATTTTGACTGAAAGTCCCAAATTTTATAGGCACCAATAGCGGACGTTTTTCTTTCATTTTTGGACACTCTTATCTCGCAAACGCTAAGAAAAAAATTCTACCAAATCAATTCTTTTAGGATCAATTCTAGTGCAACACTACTCCTAGTGAAAATAAAAAAATCATAAAAGTCAATAACACAAGTAAAAGCAAAAAATTAAACTGAAATTGAATTCTTTATTCTTTTATACTCTTTTAAAACGTTTCTATCAAATATTTGCACATATTCAAATTCAAAACGTCTTTTATATATTGTTGACAAATTTATTATGTATTACGGAGTTTCAAAACGAAGGGTTTTGACACTATATATTAGTGTATGTTGGTCAAAATATCCCCGCGATTATGAGAAAAGGAAATCGAATCAGCTCGGAATGGTT